>CM052262.1:6899255-6942717 GCA_028455795.1 Lasioglossum marginatum
TTATTTGAATTATTTGAATTATATATTTATTTGAATTATTTGAATTATATATTTATTTGAATTATTTGAATTATATATTTATTTGAATTATTTGAATTATATATTTATTTGAATTATTTGAATTATATATTTATTTGAATTATTTGAATTATATATTTATTTGAATTATTTCGTTGTAATTTCTTACGAGCTACGGTAAGTTAACATCTTACTATTCTGTCCTGAGGAAATCCACTGTTTATTTAATCAACTGCTGTATATAACGTCAACTTTCCAATAAAATTAATAACACATAAATACTAAGGTGCGGTCTCTTTTTTATAAAATAGCCTCGTTTTTAATAAATTTGGGATAAAGTATAACACAGGATAAAAAGTAAACGAACAGATTTAATTTTATTCATATAAAAATTCTTTTCAAAAATCTGAAGCTGGGGTCTCTGAGACCAGAGTTGGGCATTAATCGATTAAAATTTTAACCAAGATTGATTGATTAATGTGTACGATTACAAAAGATTCAATCGATCGATGAAGTTAATCGTCAATCGTTGATTAAATTTTTACCCAAATCTGTCTGAGACCCCACATTATCTTGCGAAGGTTAAAATCACAATTTCGAAAAATGTAGAGCCGGTTAATTCGATAGATAGCGTAGGTATAGCGTTAAAGCGACCGAAAATCGATTTTCTGATGTTGTTAAGACAGCCCCCAGGTGTGTCGTATTAGGATGCTAGCTGAAAGGGCATCGGTTCCCGGTCAACCAGCGAACGAATTATTGTGTATCACGCTACAAGCCTCGGTCAAACGAGTTCCCGAAGGTTATTTTTAAGCTCTGAAACCCACCGAGCGAAAGCTCCAATTCGCGAGCTACGGATTATCTTTGATCTACCGACAGGAGAAAAATGGGAGTCTTGCTGGTGTACGCTGTTCTCGGACCTTGGATAAGACTCTTTCCCGTGCTCACTGTCGCGCTGTTTCCTTGATGACCCTCGCTTGCTCGCGGCGGCAGCTGAGAATTTCTGCTGGGCGCTTTTTCTTTCACCGAATAGTTAGAAATTGCCTTTTAATGGTCGCCATTGTGTTCAAATTCACGAAATTGCCTGGTTAATAACCTGCAATTACATCCATTGATATTTGGACATTCGGTAAAATTTCTATCCTACGTCCTCCAGTAAACTAAGTCTTTAAAAAAAGCGGAAATCATTTGATACAATTTTATAAAATTTATTCTCTTCTCAAGTGTTTAAAATTGTAAAATTATTGTACACAGTAAAATTGCAAGGGAATAATAATTTTAATTTTTTATGATTCATTTAAATTTGTCTACCTACGTTTCCTACTGATGTTTGTTATAAATTCTATGGTGCTGGATTCGCAAGGAGAGTGCAATTGAAGACGGCTCCGTCTTCGGAGAAAATGACGAGCAAAGCTACTAATTACTACGGCAAGATTTTTGCGAGTGGCATCACCGGAATGGCGGCGCTCGTTTCGTTTTGGCGTTTTTGAGAAATGGGCTCGCTTTCCTTTATCTGCTCCTTGGTTCGCGTGTATGCACTGTACACGGTCGACCAAGCATTTGCTCGCGCCACTGAAAGCGCGGTACCACGGTTAATATTCCCTTGGAAATGGATGACGGTTGCCACGGTCCCATGTGCATCCGTTCCATTTATTTGCTTCTTTTCAAGCCGGGGAACGGGGCATTAGTGTCGTCGATAAGTCACAAACGCTCATTTGCGAACCGGCTGTGCGTATCGCTGCCGGTTCTACGTGTTTGCCAATGATCAACAGCGTTAATTATTCTTAGACTGCAGATATTATATATTATTATTATTCATATTTCATATTTTATGGAATTGAGAAATTTTTCAGCTGTTAGTCGAAAATATTAATTTATCGATGAAGATGCTTAATATACTTTAACGGAATATCAGTTTTATACAAACGTCTGTTAAAGAAATAATTTTATTCTTCGCGAGGTAAATATCGTGTGAATAAATGTGGATTTTATTAATCTCTCGATATAAAAGTTATGTATATTCTATAGAAATATTTGGAACGAAAGTTAATAATAAAAGTATGACGTAGCACACCTCCATGAAGCACACAATTTATTGTATTCAGGAAGACAAATGGAGGCTCAAGAAGCGAAGCAAACGCTCTGTATTCCACATAACAACACTTTTATCGAAACTGGAATAGAATGGACCGTTGAATATGTATTTTGTTAGCTGTCATCGTGTTCGCGACAATTTACCGAGTCGTATCACGTGCTGTACATCAATCGAAAAGTTCCTAAAACACGTATATAAAGCATACAAATGCCCTAGTTGCGTCAACGGATCGTTCAAAATTTTATTGACCCAGAATACACTATCGTAAAACCTCGAAACCTTAATAATTTCAAGTGTCCTTAATTTTTCTGTACCAATGACGATTCTTCGCTCGGGTTTGGCTCAAATTTTGCCAAAATAACTTTCGAGTGTAAAAATCCGCAGGACCATCCATTACCCGGCATCCATTTTTCCGGGCGGTAGTTTCTCTGAAAAATCTTGGGGCTCGTCCACAGTTAGCACATTTCACTCTGCTCGTGCGTCGGACAATGTTTTCTCCTTTAATCGTGGAAACGCCCAGGAACGGGCTACTTTTAACCGGAAAACCACCCCCGTCCACCCTCGCGCAAACGAGCCACGGTGCCTGCCGAGCAGGATCCAGGCTTCTCGCCCGTGTGTCTGTGTTTATGCTGTTTTTCGACGGTGCCACCGTTGTCGTCGTGTCAACCTTAAAAATGTGGCTCGGTCACGTTGTCGGCGAATGTAAAACTCGAGGAAAACTACTTCGAGACGAACCTGCTCGCGTCGAGCAGGGAGCTGCAGCTGTCGGCACAAACGTATATTTGGCCCGATCAAACGGCCGCCCCGTTGATATGAATGCGAATTAACGTCGAACATTTCGTACGTGATCGGTTTTCCTGCGTACCGAGTGCCCTGGAAATTCTGCAGACGCGGAGGAACTTTTTATACGAACTTTTGGTCGACTCTCTTCGAGTCGCGAGACGAACGATGCTTGTCAACGCTTGTAATAATTGTTATTCCTGAAAATTTATTGTTTTATAGAAATTCCGTCAAGTATAGTACGTTGAAATATTTTTTCAACGCGAATTTTTATACGAATTTTTAGGTATAGTGCTCGAATAAAAACTTTTGCATTAATTACGAAAATAGAAACCAAATTAAAAATTTTTCTTCAATAATTCTTTTTTAAATTCTTGTAACATTTTTATCGCGACTACCGTTCCGTTTATGATACTTGCGAACATGAAATGTAGAGTAGTAAGTTCCATAATTTTTAGATTCCCCTGTCGATGTGAAATCTGGTGCAATATTAGCAGACCAGTTTATGGAGGAAATGAATTTTCTGCCGGCTCTAATCTCCGGAAACTAATCCATGAAAATCAATATTCGCATAAAGTTCCGCAGTCGAGCGACGACTGTGGGTGTTCACACGAATTTTGATTTTAATGGATAGCTCTGCGAACACCGGAATGAATATTTACATGACCTTTGTCGCGTTTAAAAATGCCGTAGGATGTTGTAAAACGTCCATGAATATTTATGACCGTTCCGCGGATGTTCCAGGAAATTCCGATTTTGCGCAGGCTAATTTGCCCGTATCTGTAATCGATCGAAATAAACAACAAATAAATAAGACAAACCGTGTCGGACGTGTCGTCGGTTTTTGTATGTTCACAATGTTTAGCACCGATTTGAAAATAGAAAGCATCATTTTATGCCTCTTGAACAGAAAAGTTTCATTGTGTCTGTGAGAGCATAAACACAGTGGGAAACTTGATTAAATTTTAATGAAATTCTTTTCTTGATTAAAAATTTCACTTTGCCACTCGCGGAATGTAATAACTGCACAAACACGCGTTGTATGCGTATTATGTTCCGCCAAATTCTATTGCAGAACGCATTTCGGAACTTTAATAATTATCCTGAGCGGTTGTAAACATCGTTTTCTGACAATTAGCTACAGATTTAGTACATTTTAATGAAACTGAAACTGATTTATCCAATGAATAAATTTTTTAGTGATGCGAATCGAAGAAATTGGTACAAAAAAGATTATACTTGACCAAGTTCTATGGTGCAACAGATTTTGAACATTAGCAATTATTTATTATTGTTTAGTAATGCATCCATGATAAAAATAAGTACATGAAATGTAAAACAATAGAAATATTTAATATTATAAGGTACTTCACTGCATAATTATTACAAATCGTCAATGAATTGCAATTTAATTTCCCACGAAATAACAAAACGTTACCATCCACTTCCAAAGCTCACTGCAAAATGATCACGAAACAGTTTCCAAAGTTTTCACAAAAGCAACAATAGCTCTCGTTTTGAACGTTAAAATTGCCATTCTGTCATCGCGCAGAATTTGCAGCAACAATTTCCTTCGCATATATCGCAACCCCTGTTGCATCCTTTTTTCGGCGGAAGAAAACAGAGAAAACAATTTCGCCACACTGTGCCGGAAACATTTTCGTAGGACTTTGTCGTCTAATTATGAAAGGTGAATTTTCGTGTTTCCCGTTTTCATAGCGTGGCGCACGCGCATTTTGTTTTCCTTCTGCGAAATTCTCTTTCTCTCTGTGCTGGCCAGCGGAACGTTTTTACCGAAAATTTATGCTCGATTGTGTGTTTAAGCGTCGTACTTTATGCGTACACCTTCATCTCCCATGAGAATTCCATTGCGTTGCTTTACTGGCTCCTTGATTAAATCTTCTTGCGCGGCCGGGTTTCTATACGAACGCTCGCGGGCTATTTATCTAAGTTTGTTGCTCTTATCCGCGATCCTCGGGACAGGAACGATTTTTGCGAGATTTTGCAATCATTCAATACTCTTTTTGATCGTCTTGCTGTAGATGTTGTTCTTTCGTGATCAGATATTTATGGGATTGTGTTGTATGAGGAGCCTCAAAAATTGTTTTTCGATTTATTTCTTGGAAAATTGATCGAAAAATATTTTGGTGTAGACTGTTGCAATTATCATAATAATATAAACGTGATTGTTTGAAAACTTTAATTTAATATCAGCAATTTTAAGTTTCTGCAATTTTTAAAAAATCTATTTTGCAGTCAACAATTCTAATAAAATTTACAGTCGCGTGTGGTAAGTGGAATGCTCATAAATTTTTTCGTAATTTTCTATTAAACAGAACAGAAGAAATAATTTATTAAATCGTGCTCATCCTGTAACTACCCTCATGGTAGGGTGCCGACTTAAAACTTGCCACAGAGGGTAAATAAATCTTAAATAAATTTGTTAAATAAAATATTTGAAATGATAGTTCATCGGAACAAAATGGAAGAGACAATTTCGCATGTGTACCCAAGTGAATGCATGGACATTCGCTCCGCGAAAAATCAGCGAAACAACGTCGGTCTGTTTCCGGGGATTGGGGTTGAAAATTAGCCAAATGATTTTCCCGTAGGATTCTTGTCGGTGCTTTTCCGGGGAGTATGCCCACGGGCCCCGGCTCTCTTTCGCGAGCCATTAGGCGAAGGGTCGAAACACAGGTAACCCAGTTAATTCTCGGCTCCCGGCGTTGGCCAGGGTTCTTGGCTAATTGGATCGCCACGATGACGCAATGAATATTAACGCCCTAGTCATTTACTCGGCTCCGCGGAGGCCATTGAAGTTCGTCAAAAGGTGTATCAGTGACGTCGGTGTACAGAGTCGTCTATGTAATGACGTTTACCCGGCTGAATTTTAAGATGTTACTGACCTCATGGAACGTTGAAAAATGTGACACTGTCAACGCTACATCAACGTTGAATTTTCCGACAAATCATTCTCTCCGGTAATGAATCGTTAGCGGGCTTCGTCATTTATCGATTCAGAAACAACAAACTGCTCGATATTCCGCAATTCGGTATTTAATAGCAGTTTTTTTTCCCGCTGATGTAAATATTTCGGAAAACCTCGGGGATGCTGGAATTTGGTGCTCCATCGATTTCCATTGGTGTATAGTGCGACGGTGCACAGTCGATGTCACTTTGGACACCTGTCATTATAATCTACCCTATGCAATCGTTCTGTGTGCTTTTTCCCTCCCTTTATTTGTTTCCTTTGCTCCCGTGCTTGGGCATTTTCGGTATACGATTTTTGCCTGATCGAGATTCATCGCCAGCCTTCAACGGTTTTAAAGTATTCTATTTTTCCGTTGTACAAATCCTGGTTTTTTCGTTCATTCTAATTTTTTGTTCGCTTTAATTTTTTTCTTTTTCGGATCGTCGTGGATCAGTACTGTTTGAAAACAATTTTTTCTTGGCTGCAATTCATCGCTACCCTTCAACGATTTCAAACTACCGCGTTTTGCAGTTCAACAAATCATTGTTTCCCTTTTTTGTTTATTTCATTCTCGCGTTCTATTTGTTCGGTTTTTTATTGGCCGTGATGCATAGGTATCGTTTCAAGACAATTTTTTCTTCATGGCTGCCCTTCAATGGCTTTCAACCAACATGTTGTTTTGGTTACACAAATCATTGTTCTCCTTTCTTTTGTTTACTTTAGTTTTTGGTTCGTTTGAATTGAAAACAATTTTTTTTTGGTTGCTATTGATTGTTACCCTTCAACGATTTTAAAGTGTAGTGTTTTGAAATTGCACAAATCAGTGTTCTCCTTCTTTCGTTCATTTTACTTTCCTGTTCCATTTAAACATTTTTTTATTGCTCAGGTGAATCAGCAATTGTTTGCAATCATGATTCTTAGGTGCACAAATCATAGCTTTTCTTCTTTCATTTAGTTCACTGTTCTATTTCATTTCTTTTTTTTTTAATGAGTCAACACTATTCAAAGATTGGAAATGGTTTTTAAATGAATGTATCATGGTTTTCTTTATTTTATTCCTTCCTGTTCTTGGTTTTCCTTCCACCATTTACCTTTTGTTTAATTTTGTTCATTCATCGAAGATTGGATACTGTAGTGTTTCTCTGTTAAATAAATCACTGTCTCTCTTTCCACACGTTGCTTTCCCTGCTTCATTTATTTTCTTCCCGCCGTTCTTGCTTTTTCTTTCTCCCATTAATTTTTTCTTCATCATAACTCATCATTACGTTCGTTGGAAATGGCCGTATTTTATAGTTAAACAAATCATTCCTTCCCGATGTGGCGAAAGTAAATTCTTGTGAAAAGTGTGATGTATTGATTCTTGCAAATTCATTCGTCAATTCATTCATTCATTTCACAAAGGGTCCCGCAGTATAAGGATGAGTAATCGGCCTCGTGATATTTTTCATTTTGTTTCGGATGCTAAACAATGTTCTTTGCTTAGAACACTATTCTGTAAATTTTCGGATCTCTGTTGATGTATTGGGTTGGAAAGAAAGTTCGTAGCTCTTTCAAATTAAGAATCGAAGATAAAATTAAGGTATTTATTCATATGTTTATTTAATAACACGAGAAGTTGCCTCGCCTCGACAATGACAAAAAGTAATAGAACAGAATGGAAAATATGTTATTGAATAAATCTATGAATAAATATCTAAATTTTAGCTTTCAATTTTAATTTACAAACGCTACGAACTCTCGTTCCAACCCAATATAAGGGATTTCTTGCTTATTTAGTTTCAAAGTACGTAAAATACTAGTTTGTCAATACTGGGAACTTTTTGGCCCCTTGGTCCTTTTGGTTTTTTTTGGATATTTTGGACTTTTTGTCCTTTTTGGCCGTTATGCTCTTTTTTAAAGATATCACTAGGTCGTTACTACTAAATGCTACATAGATTTATTTGATAAATGGGACTTCTAACCCTCGGAATCGATATGGAAGATTCCTCCTCGAGAGCTCCGCAGTCTATTCATTACTTTTTAAGATTGCGTTTAATCTATTCGGGTTAGGCGTTCAATCTCGGTCGGGGACACCTGGAAGTCTTCCCAACGAGCTTTCCGAAAATTCGTGGTCGCGTGATCCGTCTCGAGACCGGGACGGTAAAGGAAAAATGCGCGACGGATAATGTACTCGGAACACGATAAGGCGTCGGTGACAAATGAGCCGAGCAGAAATCAGCTGGAATGTTTCGGCTCGATGAGCAAAAGGACCATGATGTCCCCGGGAAAGCCGAGACAAGGTTAAAACTGGGACAAACGCGAGAGGCGTGGGAGGCTGCTGCCTCCTTTGGCCGAAGGACACGACTTGGCAAGAGTGACTGCCGTGACACCGGTTAATTACACGATCAAATCGGCAAATGGACAGACATGTACCTGATAAATTAGTCGGACGAAGAGGAATCAAGTCGATCTATTAAGTGCAAAACAGAAATACTATAAACTTCATCTTCTACATAAAACATTCGCTATTATTATTTATCACCTTCTGGCAATTTTTGTACACGGATATTTATTTTATTTATAATTCACATCCTCGAGTCATTACTCTAGATGATCATTATAAAATTCGCAGTTGGACCCAGAACCTGCACACTCGATGCAGATAATAAAAATTCTACGCCAAGCGGAAAGAAGTGATGGAAAATATAACGACTCAATAAAAAGAGGAGCCCAGTGAGAAATTCCTACGGGGAAAAAATAATCGGGATCCAGCAATAAAAATCGACGTAAAAATCGCAAGGTTTCCTTGACTCTGCACTTGCCTGGGTGGGGATTAAAAAATTTGCTACTTCTGATCCTGCTCGATCTTGGATCACGTTCGCCGAGTGACGAGTAGAATGCTGATCTATGTGTGTCGCTGGATGAAGTCTAGCAAAGTAAGAATTTTTATAATCCTCGACATTTGTACATACTTCCCTTTATTATTATAAAGATATCCTTTAATGCTCTGAAATTAAAGATTAGTTTCATTATTAACAATATATTACATTTGATACTAGCACTAGAAATGATTTTATTAAGTTGTGACAAAAGTCATTGGATTATCTTCAATATCTTTTTCTATTTCCCTTCCTTGCAAATTCATGCATGCAATATAATGACTTTCTAATTTTACTTACCCATTTCTGAATGAAACAATTTGTTTGCAATTAATTAATTCGAGAATCGTCGGCGATAAGTGACGATAATAACTCGGCTAAATTGTTGAAATGACAACATTCTCGGAAAATTCGCGACCGTGTAACGTCGACCACAAGCTCCGACAAAAATCCGGAATTTTGGAAAATCCGCAGCGGCGGTGTGTGCGAGAAGTGTGCCCTACTTCGTGCCTGTGAATTATTAGATTTATGGGTTAGGGGGTGAACGGGGGATGAAGGAAACTAGTTAGGCGACAGCCGAGGTATTCGCATAGTTTCGTTCGCATCGGTTCACGCCGGTGGTCGAGCCAAGCAGCCAATAACATTTCGCTCAATGGCCGGACGATATTCAAATAATAATCGAAACAGCGGGCGTGGGTTTGAAATCGATCGGTTCTAATCTCCCATTCGGGCCGCAATCTCGCGAGAATATGGTTCCGGTGGCGGGACTGCGGCTCCGGCCGAGAATTCCGCGAACGGTTGACATAGTTTTGGCGATGGTATTTAGTAATTAGCCTACTGCCATCGGACCGTCGTGTTTCCCGTGCTGCGGATGCTCGAGGGAATTTTTGTCCGGTGAAACTGATTTTACTTCTTGAAAATCCTCGTCGCTTTTTTCGGTTCCTTGAGCGTGTCGTCCGTCGTTCTTTAATTCTCCATTGTTCGCCGCACTTGTCAGATGAAACTAGTCGCCTTTGCGACATGAGGTCAGTGATCATGATCCTCTTGTCCTTTTTTTGATCTTTTCATGTTTTTCCTTCACAGTTTTCCTGTGATTTTTCTTCTTAATTTTAGCCTATTTTGCCTATTCAACCCTCATCCGCCGCTCGTGTCAATCTGACACAGTTTCCCCGAAATAAGTTATACTGTTCTGTTATTTGTTGGTAAATTTCCCTGAAACTTCGTCACTTTTATTTCTTTAATGCGAAAAACACATAACCGAAAAACCTAAGTAAATATTAACTCATCACCAATTTGACTAAAAGAACATCGAAAAGTTTGCCTTGTTATTTTGTCGATTTCTTATCACTGTGTCAATTTGACACCGTGGGACGGATTCGGTTCGTGAAATGAGGAACGGACGAGGGTTAACTCTTTGGGGTTAGATGGGTTGAAAACTGTCCCACCTTTTGCTTAGCTAAAAAACATAGTGGGATATATTTTAACCCACCTCGAAAAGTTGAAGTTATATTGATTTTAAAAAAAAATTCTGTGCAACTTGGGTTTTTATTTTTTTTTAAATCGTGTGCCTCAGAGAGTTAAACAAAAATTTTGAACATAATCGAACAGATGTCAAATAGACTGCAATTCATTCCGATTTTTTGTTGAACTGAAAAGCAATCGGAAAAATGCAGATTTCACATTCGAAATGTAAGAACCACATCATTTATATTTTTACAGTATCAGTGAATAATTATTATCGTTCATGAATTTTTCCAGATTTTTAGTTATCATTCCCGAAGACTCCTTATTGTTAAACACAATCCAACCTGTACTGTCGCCGTCCATATTACATCAGCTTCTTAACAGAACGCAACGAACGAAACTGGCCCCATATTTTTCCTAGGGGAGATAAGCCCATGGCAAAAGAGTGTGGCGGCCCCTTAAAATGGATCCCCCTGAATAAATAGCGGAGATAACAAGAATATTTTGTGCGCTTTGTTTGCCGGGGAATTTTTCTAACATTCCTCCGTTCCGCGACCTCCCGCGCGCGGCGGCGGGGAAGAAAAACGCATCGCGTAACAGAAAATACGGAAATACGTACGAGTTATTTCGTACAGCTCGGAAAAATTCGATATCGGGTACACCAGATGTTTGTCCGAGCTTTAACCGCCGCGATAACGTTCTCGAATATTTGTACTTATTGCGGGGAACATGCGCGGTCTTTGCAAAATTCGAAATTCATCGGGCGATCGGTAGACCGCGGACTTTTATGCAAAATAAAAATTGCTTTGGTTAAACCATTTCTTAAATTCCTCCGCTTTGTAAGTAAACTTTGTAAGTAAATTTTCAATTTCTTTTGTTCCGGACCATTTTTCATTTCCGATCAGTGGAAAGATGTGTATAAAAAGATATACAACTCTCGTAATTTTTATTATATTTACTTGAAAAAGATCACACACGTACTTCAACTACCAGTGAACATGTGTGCCAAGTCCCAATGCAAAAGGTTCAACAGTTTTTTTGAAAAAAATTCCTGAAGACGACCTCCAGAACCAGAATAGCCCCTTGAGATATTGGTCAAGGGTTGACCGTTCTTTCATTTAATTTCCCGGCTAGCGGTGATCGTTCTTGGTGACCGTTCTTGGTGACCAACGGTGGTCAGGCGAAGCGAAAAAGCTCGCAGAAACTAATCAACGTCGCGACGCCCGGAGTGCGAGCTTATTTTCGATTTGTCTGCGGCTGACGTGCAGGAAAAGGAACGTGCTCGGCGCGTATGTGTGTTTCCGCGTGTGTTTGCGTGGCAACAAATTCACGAACGCTCGTTATGGGGCAGACATGCGTGAAAATTAACCCAATCGCATTTCCTCCGGACACACCGCAACCGTCAGTTTCACGTGCGAGCGTCAATCATGCCACTGGTTTTCGCGCGGCCTTTTCTTTTTTCGCTTTCCCTGGCCCATTGTTCGCATTCAAGGAACACACAGCCTTGTCTCGCACTTGGCAGGTTTCCGCAACCTACGTCAACGAGGATCCCCCCGCAGAAAAACAAAGAAATTTCATCGCGCAAGTTCGGAGTCTTTGTCGTGCCATTAATCAGGCTTGAGCATTATGCAAATATCGCGAAAAAGAAAAAATAACTTACGGGATTATTTACACTTTCAACTGTTGAAAAATTCGATTTTCGAAAAAAAATGCAACATTCACAGAGACGTAACATTAGTACGTAACCAATTGCAATGAATATTTATTGTATGTACTTTAGGTTTTTAACAAGTGCCAGGAGAAATTATTATGTAGACAATGTACAGAATTCTATTTTCCTCTCGAATAGCCTCTGATTTCTAAATTAATCTGTGGAGAATCAATTATCTGTTAGAGACTAGTAGCAATTAAGCTCTGCATTACAGAACAGGTTGTAACGAGAGTTTTACAGCGGCTATAATGAAGTTTCTATACGAGGCTTTATTTAATCAAGATGTTAGCTTGCAATATCAATTTTTCCGCGGCGGGTATTTCGCGGGAATAATCCACGGGGACTGGTTCCGGTTCCCCTTTTAATATCGGAACAGCTGGAACAGCTCGGGAAATATTATATTTGCAGAAAATAAAAGGAGCCTAGGTAATTACGGTAACACAAGTGCGCAGAAATGATAATCCCTCGCAAAGAGAATATCCAAGGTATCGCGAAACATCGCGCGGCGCGCAGAATGAGAGGTTGATCCACCGGAATCGCTCGGTGTAATTAAGGTAAAAGTGTGTAATTAAGGTAATTCGAAGCGAAATTCCATAAAAAATCATGAATAGCGGCGGCTTTCTAAGGAATCGTTTGTGCGAACTTTAAATAAAATCGGGAGCGAATGGACGCTCCACAGAAATATAATTAAAGTGGCGCGTCCGCGATACAGGCATTAATTCACTAGATAATTAAGTAAATTACTAGATTTGCCAGATTATCCACCGCCGCGGTTCTCGGCTACGCTATTAATCGTTTACCATGCCCCGTGAATGTTTACGAAAATCTTTTCAGTTTCACCGAGTCCACGATTTTGCGGAAAGTCCGAAATTAACACTTCCAGTCGCCAGATCAGGCGAATTGACTCGAATTGAAGGCAAAAATTGTCCCTCTCTTCCAGTATCGACTCTGCTCTAGAGAGATTATTTTCTGGTCTATTGAGTTGTAAATAATTCTTCAGTTCACACGCGTCAGCATTTTTTCAAAATGTTCAAACTATACTGAATCTACGCTTTTGCAAAAGATCTGAATTGAGCAAAAATACGAAATTGAGAAACTTTTTTATAATCTCCGGTCTATGTAGGTAGAAATTATTTTCTGGCCTATTGAGGCCTACCTCTTAAATAACTATCAATTTCCGCGGTTTAAAATTGTTCAGAAAATCCGAATCAAGCAATAATACAAAATTAAGCTTTGTTATAGTCTCCGGTCTGCATAAATAATAATTACTCTCCAGTCCATTGAGTTTAAGGCAATTTCCGCGCTCCCGAATTTTTCGAAACGAGAAAACTAGCAGAACAAACTTCCGTCCTTAAATTTCCCAACCAAATGGCCAGGAAATCTTATTTCAACTTCGTAGAACGTCTACACAAGTCTACACACACACACACTTTGGCCGACAGCCATTTGTTACGTCGTCTGGTTTGCTTGAAAATGTTCGCAATTTGTTTGCATTCAATTTACCCCGGTGAAACAATCGTCGATCCATCAGACTATGAACTCGTCTACTGAACTCCCTTTTTACAAACACGATTAGGGTGGAACCCGTCCGGACATCGTTCTTTTGTCGCCATCAGTTTATTTCCGCGAGTCCAATTCGATTCGCGCGAAGATGCTGTTGTCTCGGATATAGTTGGAGACTGTCCAGAAGAAAGTTGTAATGTATTGCGGACCGAGATATCAGTTTTACGCATCATAACAGTTTCATGATCTCGTCTCGATCGGAGAACCGAGTTTCAGCGAAAACAAATATCTGAGAATGCTTTTTTCGAGACCGTTCGAAAGTGTCGATCTAGTGCACGGAGGAACTCTTGAATAATGTCTGAACGAACTTCGAAAGTCGAAAAAATAGTATAAAATAGACTGTGATAAAATTAAAAATAACAGAACAGTGTATTTAGATTTTTAAATGTTTCTACACTGTTCTGCATTTCTATCGCAAATATTTCAAATCTGCAAACTAATAATAAAATACACCAGGTAGTTAAAATCCTTTTTATCTTTCTAGTGTTTTATATTTTACGTACTTATTTTGTTTGTCATAAATGCCTAAAATCCACAGTAGGCACATTTACAAAGACAGTCGTATATTTATGTAAATATGTAAGACGAAATACGTTTATTAAAAAAGAAACAGAACACAATAAAAAATACAGAGAAGGAAATACTAACAAAAATACTACAAAGACAGGTAAAATAATTGCAGATAATTGCACAATGCAACATTGTGTACGGGATATTATATCAGCGTCGCATGACTCGCAACATTGGCACACTTAGTTGAACAATTCCGCGTGCATTAGCGACCCCAGGATTCTGGCCGCGCCAAAAGATGTAATTGAAAAATTAATTGGCAAAACCGAATTCTCCGATGGTCGAGGTTTGGCCACGCGAATCGCTCGGAATCCTATTTTCCCGAATTTCCCGGCGATCGATTCGTTTATTGTCTAATTACCGGCGGGATTATGTTGTCCGTGGCATAACCGAATGAAAATTTATTATGCAAACTGCAGACGAGCGTTGCGTGCGACCAGGCAGTGTGAACAGTAGCGATAGAGCAAACTCGTCATTTATTATTCAAAGAAAATTATTTAGCGAGTGAGGTAATTATAACTTAAACAGAGCCGCGCGGGACGTCTGTGATACTGAATCGCCGCGATTCCCCGAAGAAAGGACGGTTATGAATCAAGACAATCGATCAATTTATCGATCATGTTTAATTATATGTGGATAGTGGAATGTTGATAATAAATGTAGAAAGAGATTTCCAGAACTGTGTGTAAAAGTTGGAAAAATATTAATATGTTCGTTATATCACTAGACTGTGGATCTTTATGCAAAATGAAAAAGATTCGCATTGATTGCAGGACACAGGAGCTAAATAGAAATTGTATTCTTCTTTTAATTGTTCTATTAAGCTGAAACAAATGCATTGGTATCCTTGAAAATTTTTAACATGTCCACTGTTTTAAATTGTACGTGCCCATTTTTGTCATAAATGCATAAAATCCGCAGTCAGTTTACTTAAAAATTTAACAATTAATTTTCCAAAACGTTTGGTTGCATCCAAAATAGCGACTAGACAGTTCTTCCGACAGTTTTTATAATTTTTCAATAAATTTTAATATTATTCCTGCTTGCCGTTCTCAAAAACACATTTCCAAAAACGGAAAAATTGATTTTCAGAATTCGCGCAGCCTACGCGTTTGTCTTTTGAGCAAGTTCGGCCAGATGGATTAAAAATGAGGTGATCCGGTCGCAGCATCGTTCCAGCTCGCGAATCGGAATATTTTCTGTTAACAATAATTTTGATTTGTGGTTCGATAAAACTGGATTTGACAGGGTCGTCATATCGCAAACAATGCTGCGCGAATATCTCCGGGTGCCGTTTTGAAAAATTCACAGACGACCCGGATTCACGGCGCGAAAAATGAAAATGTATAATTCGTTCAGAACGCATTGTAAGCTCGAGCTCGCGCGCAAGGTGGGAATTGGCGGCTCGTTTTTTATTATTTATCGACACTGAAACCGCAGGACCCGTCAGAATGACGGGAAACAAATTTTATGATTTACCATCATCATGAAGATGCATGAGGATAATAAATTATCCAATAAATTTATGCCCTTAATTTTCAGGAAAGATCCGAATGAATATATTTTTGTACAAAATTGCACATTTCTCATGTATTTTGTTAATGTGAAATACCCGTTTTTCGACTCGCGCTAATGTTTTTGTTCTTCCTCTGTTCCAGGTGAGTATCAAGGCACTGGTAAACTTGCACCGTAATTAAACGCTGTCGGAGTGAGTACGAAGTAAATGTTAATTTATGGCGGGAAACAAAATAAATGGCGTAAAGTTGCTGGTGTGTGTGCGTGTCCGTTTCTGTTTGCGGTCGGCGCGAGCATGCGAGTCGTTTGGCGACGATGTTTTCTGCGTCGTGCGCGTGCACCGCGAGTGTTTCGCAATGCAAACAACGTCCGGTCGGGAATTAGGCGACATGAAATTTATACGATTAACAATGCCCGCGAAACAACATATTTTCACGAAATGACAAACGCCATTCCCATAAATCTGTCGCGAAAGTATTCTTACGTAATCTGTATTTCTCTAAGAGCCTTTTAATTGCAACGGTGGACGTGTATAACAATTTAAAAAAATAGACTTTTGGACAAACCAATTCCAAACTTCACGGATTTATTCATGCATATTTCGAGAATGTACAGTATTTTTTTCAAATAGAATTTTCGGCGTATTTCGAAGTTATATTTGCTAGCGTGACAAAAAGATCAGGCTATCTTCGCGAATTTTTTTAAGGAAAGCTATTGACCAAATCAATTTGAAATTTAAATAAATTAAATATCCATTCCTGGAACAAGAGATAATCAAGACGTTTCGTAACTGTTGTGAACAGATTATATTGTAAGTCTGGATCGGTATTGCAGCGGGTGGCAGCTTTTGTAAACATCGATAATTGACTGTTTGTAGTGGTCCAGCATGGGACACGCCACGTGTTGAATTTCCCTGTATGGTTTGCTTCGGCAGCCGCCTGCAAACCTATCGTTTACAGCATGGCTGAGCTTTCGAATCAACTTCGCATTCATATGTTCGCGATCCAAATCAATTATAAATAATTGTAAGTTTACTCGAGACTTCAATATCTTGTGCTCTGATAAATAATTAATTCGATTTCTAACCGTATTGTTCCAAAAACTATTTTCAAAGTTATATAAAATTGATTGAGATGGTCAATAAAAAAATTCGTGAAGATAAATGACCAAAAGTCGACTTAAAAGCAATTCAAACTTTTTATTTCACAGTTTTTCCATTTTTACAGCTTTGCATTTCAGACTCTACTACTATGAAACCATAAAACACAATACTTGTACAGAATTTCGCAAAAAGCAATTTTAAATTTGTAACCCATCCGTTCACTTTGAATTTGTACAAACGTAAAACAAATTCCTTCGTGAAAAAATCGCGAATTCATTCTAAAATTGTTTCGCAATGTTACATCCCATCGATTTTACAGTCGAAATTTAAACTAACGAACCATTTTTTACCGCGTGCGTAGATAAATTGCCAGCAGAAACACTATCTGAAATTGTGCTGCTTCATAAAAAAGATTGCAATCCGTCCAGTTTGCTATAAAAGTTTAAGCTAACGTACCATATTTTAGTGTAAATATATCATTCGCGCAAACACTATCTAAAATTGTGTTGCTTCGTCAGAGAGATTAGAGTCTACCAATTTTGCAATAAAAATTCAAGCTGGAGGGCCACTGTGCAAATAAATTATCCAGGCAAACACTATCTAAAATTGTGTTGCTTCGTCAAAAAAATTATATTCCACCGATTTAGTAAAATTTTAAGTAAAAAAATGAAGTAAAAATTTGAACCACTAAAATTTTGTTCCACGAAGAAGATTAGTCCACTGATATTGCAATAAAAGTTAAGCTGGAGGGCCACCACGTGCAAATAAATTATTCGCTAGGACCCGGTGGTTTTGCCCGAGAATCCCATCAAACTTCCGTCACAAAATATCGCATACCTAAACGCCGAAGACGGTACGGTCCATCGGACACGCTAAGTTCCAAAGTGATCATATGTCTCCCCGAGGAGGATGCACATGTTCGTTCCAATAACAATAGGGCAGACGGTCCAGGTTGGACAGCATCATCAGATAATGGAGCACCAAGAGTGCATTACACTGTATGTTCAAATTATGCATTTCTGAGTGGCCTGCACTACGCTCGGCTGTTTCGTGCACGTGTGTACGTGTATTCGCGTTGACCGACTGCAAACATGCCCAGATTTCGTCTTCCAAAATTTCTGCAGCGGCTACATAATTATTGCAGTAATTACCTACTTCTCAAATTGTTTTATTACATCAAAATGTTTCCTCTAAAAAATGTCAGACGTCTGTTGTTACATCTGTTAAGAAAGGAAACAGGAGTGAACTAAAAATCAATTTCATATTTTTTAATAGTTATAACTAGACTGCGTATCTTTATGAATTTATGAAGAAATTGATTAAGTGAAATATAAAACAGTAAAGGATTAGAAAAATTTAAGAATATTGTAATGTCGTTTTTAATATAACAAAGTGATTGATGGATGAAATCAATTTTTATTTTATTCCATCTTCCCACAATCTATGCAGAATATTTTTATTTTGCATAACGATCCGCAGTCTAGTTATAACAAATGGAAAATAATGTAAGTCTTTTTAAATTCGTTTAATTTGTTCACTGCTCTCTGTGTTTCGTTTAAACCTTTTTTGCCATAGATGCATAAAATCCGGTTTTTCTAGTTAGCCTCGTCGGAGCACATCTTATTCGATCATCTCGCGCGTGTGTCATTCAATTTCTGCGCGTTCGACGTTCCTTATAATAGAATTCGACGTTAACCAAATTCTCGGCGCGTGACGAATTTATCGCGGAGGGAACTTAATCCCCATAAACTAATTAAATTAAGCAGAGTCTGGGAGGGTGCAAATCTGTTCGGGTATACTCGCTGATCGAATCCCGTGTTCGAAAGCCAAACAGTCTACGCGGAGAACAATTTTTTCGAGGAACATTATTGGACTTATCAATTTCTAATTTCGTGGATTTATCACTGCATGTTTCAGGAGAGTATAGTATTTTTTTAAGTGGAAATATTGATTTTATTTAAATATTGCTCTATCATGTTAGGAGAGCTTCTTAGACTTTGGGAATTTTTTAAACAAAAACTATTTTACATATTAATCCTAAACTTTGCAGGCTTATTACTGCATGTTTCAAAAGTACACCATATTTTTTTAGAACGAAACTATTGTTATTATCCAGAGTTATAAAATATTATTATCTATTGCTATCTGTCTCCAATTCTGCAACCAAGATACCAAAATCTGAATTAAACTAAAAGAAAATATTAGAAAATAAAAAATTACTTTGTTCGATGATCCTTGGAGCTGTTTCTAACAGGCAGAGTATAGACGCTTAAGATTGAAAGCGTGAGAGGATTCCATAAAGTAAATCGAGCCAGTTCTTCGTCAGGGGAAACTTCCAATTGACAGTTTATTAACGACGCCCAGGGCGAAGGTGGGAAAACTTGCGGAAAATCGCCAAATGAGTTTCCAGCGGGCCCGTCTTTTGTTCCGGTCTGGAACTCGCCGGGAAAACAGCAATATTTTCTACACGTCTTTCCACGCTCTTCCCTTCAAACCCTTGGGGGAAAGAATCATTCTCCAACCCCTCGGTACCGAACTTCGTGGTATCACAATCCCTTAATCATTCTTCTTCTATCCCTCCATGTATTCTATCGTGAAACAATAAGCAGCGAACATGTATCTGTGTTTACCAAAAAAACCATCATTGTTCATGTATTTTTTACATTTTATATAATTCAGCTGTTCAAACTTTAATGAATCCTTTTCACTATTTGCTCCGATATTTGTGCACTGATTTAATTTTTTAGACTGTAGAGAACACTGTTTTAGATTTAATTTGATAAAAATTATTTAAATAAAAAACAATTTTTAATATACCACGTTTTTAAGACAGACTAAAAAGTATAAAATAATTTTTCCTGGCCCCATCATTGCGGGCGCAAATAAAAAAGTTTCAAAAAGTGCCATTTTATTTTTTTGTGTAATTCCTATCAATTGCAATTTTTTTTTAGAATCTTGTGATTTAATAGGTGTTCCAATATTTTCGTGGGTCACTATCAATCTCGTTCAGGGTAGTTCTAGTGTGAAAAGGAATCTCCTAGGAAGATTCCATGGTAGTTCCCAGAGCCCGGGCACGTCATTGGCTGAAAATTAATGTTCCACCCTCTTATGAGAACTGAGTAGAAGACTGCAAAGTCAGCTCCCGTCGAACAATTCCTAAAAGCGACTTCCGCTCGATACAACGCGTATAATCTGCTGGCCGGCGGCCAGCCCGGCCATTCGGCAGATTCTGTTTTCCTGCGTTTCGTAGGATCGCGACTAGCATGGAGATTACAGCCCGGGCCTGATGGATCCCCGTGTTTCCGAGTTTCTCCTAGCTCGTTAAAAGTTTCCGCCTGCAGGGAAAAATTCGATATAGGGGCGAGAGAGAGAGAGAGAGAAACAGAGAGAGAGAGAGCCTGGCGGAGCGCCGACGCGCGCAAAGCCGGAACCCGAACCTTTGTGAGCCAGACAGAAATCCATTCCGAACGGTATCAGAGAAGTTGAAGAACTCCTTTCCCTCTCTCTCCATTTTTTATTTTCCCGCAGCCACCGTAGCCGCAAAAAAAATAGGAACGATACGTGAGGGAAACGAGTAATTCGATCGCGAGCTTTGTTTCGCGCTGTGTCGACGACTTCCGCTTTTTATTGTCGTTTAAAGCGCCTTGGAAATTTGAAATCGGCACGGAGTACTGAATATCGGAATATGTTATAATTATCCCTTAAGTCGTGGGAATTTGGTTTCACATTTCTAGAAATTACAAATTTTTATTTGTCCTTCGAGAATAATCAGAAATTTTTTATCGAAAAGTAACTACATTTAGAAACGATGCGTGGGGGAAACCAAGTCAACAAATTTATGAATTAAAGATTTACGCATGGAGAAATCAAGCATTGACGTTCATGTTATGCACCGAATGCTTTTAAATTCCGATTGCGATTCCGTCAGATAGGGTGCGTTCGAAATCACGAAAAATAATGAAATAATCGAACAATACATCCGCATGTATATACACACCCTTTTCTTGACATTTAATATTTTCCAACGGACGGAATCATTGATACGTTCGCTTGCCAGATTACATTTTCGGTGAGAATCGATATTACACAACGTTTTACAGCGGCGATCGCATTAAATTCACGGGGAATAATACCCGAACAGTTATTAATAATACAGTACCGCTGTATTCACGCATAAATTGAATCCCGGCTTACTAAATTATTCGTTAAATATATACTGCGATTTAGATAAACACCGTACGCCCCGCGGGAAGCGTATAAATTTCTATTTTAATCGGGATCGAGTGCGGAATCATCGAATATAAATCGAAAAATTATTTTCGTTGAGTCCGTATATTAATGCCAAAAAATCATTATTATTTCCTTGGCTACGTTATTGGCTCAGCAGTAAAGTATATCTGTATTAAATTCATATTAAATTTATATTGAAAAAATTAAAAAAACAACGGTGGAAAGTTTCTTCATAAATTATCCAAAATCAAATTTTGTTCATAATAAATTATGCGAATGAATATAGTTATACCATGTTCTTTTGGAATTATTATTTAGAAGAAAATTACCGAGCTTGTTTTATTATTAAAACTGATTGGCTTCTCTGTTCTATAAGTGACTCCATTTTAAATGTGACTCGACTTTAAATTCTCACGGTACCTGCAATATTCAATTAATTTTATTAGTATCGACATGTTCGAAGTCCACAGATCCTTCGGAAGCGATGCAAACTGCAAACGCTGACTTTCCGACATAGGACGTCACTAAATTCTTCAATCGAAATCAGTGTGCGGCGCAGTTAATTGCTTCGATTACATCGGCCGTTCAACAGGAGCTACAGTGAATTCCGAATTAATCGATAGCGTTACCTTAATTATTCGCTAAGCACTCGACGCAGGCGCTCGCTGCGGCCAAATCAATTTTGTTCATTACCGGTGGATTGACAGAAAAGAACGAAAGAGTTGTTTTTAATTGGAGGCAACAATAAACATGTTTTAATTGAGAAAAACGATTTTAATCAAACGTTGGAACGTTACCTGGAAATCGCGGAATTGATCCTCGGGTTTTTCCCGATGACGACTCTCTTTTCCACGGTTTCTCGTCGTCTCTCGTGTCCGGGAACGATAACGCAACTCTCCTAATCTCGGCCCTTTTGAAGAGTCAAAGGGCTTGGCAACAACGCCGGGACTCCGAATGATCTTGGGACTTTAAAGATTTTAATTCCTCGGGAAAACTTCCAACAACGTGGAATTCCCGAGTCTCAAAGTACTCCTGCAACTCTTTACACATTTTGACCGTCGAGAGCTCCAATATGGCCGCGAGCCGGAGAGCTTATGGCGGCGCGCTCCGCTTTTCACTTTGGCCTGCTTCGAGCGGTGTTTCGAGAGGATCCTCGCGGAAAAATGCGGCTGCCCTGACGGACCCATTGACAGCCGATGAGCTATGGCAGCCCTTCCTTTCATTTTATTAAAAAGTTCGCAGCTTTGTTTTGAACTTGTTCCGCTGCGCCGAAGTGTTCGCGGTTTCATTCGTGTGGTCCTTGAGGAATCCAGAAACGCAATTGTTGACAATACATTTTTGTTTTCAATTGTTCCTTCATCAAACCTTCTGGGATATACTTCTGACATTTTTCTGGTTAAAATGAGTCCAAACACGACATAATTCCGGGCACATTTACCGGTTTAATCCACGAGTTTGTGGAACCTCGATTATCCGAACTGATGATCCGCATTCCCCATTCGAACGATAATATTATTATACGAGATACGTTCTACTGATTGGTTCGGATAATCGAGGTTCTACTATATCGATATCGATAATTGGGCTCATTTTAATCAGGAAAACGTCACGAACGTGTTGATAAAGGTTGAATAAAGAAACTTTTTAAACAAGAGTTGACAAGATGCTGATTGCCTCGTTTATCTAGTGTCACCAAAAATTTCCATCCGAAGGAATTCGGTCATTTTCTAAAAGTTGGGAGCACAAGGTGAATGCTCGATCGTCCATTGACGGGCTGGTCACTCAACAAAGCAGCGATTGGATTTCCCGATCCGAAATTCGTGGAATTCTTCCCGACACTTGCATTCGGGTGCAATCGAACGTGGCGAACGTTCGAAATCCCGAGTTTGATCGGTAGCAACGGTAGTAGTAACAACGCCGACCGGAATGCCAGGGGCGGTTGTGATCAGGTCGAGCGTTTAATTGTCGCACTGGCTATGACGATCGAATGGCATATTCGGTTTCAATCGGATCACTCGAAGATCACAGCTACGAAGAGAATCCGATTCACGAGGTATCACTCAAACCGACGATAACGCGAACTCAATGCCGGCTTTACGATACCATAACGATTAACAACAATCGACGAGCAGCAGCCGCCAGGAGCCTTGTGCAACTGGCATACGCGCACCGGTGCTCCTGCGAGCCCGTAAAGAGGACCTTAAACCCGGCCGAGCCAAGCCTAGGATTTATTGGCGTTGGTTTGCATAATATCGATTTCGCGTTTCGAGCCGAGATTAAGATTTCCAGGAGATTAACGGCGGCTGGCGCAGGGTTCTGCGAAACCGCGGTTTAACCTTCGGACCTGGCACCCCCTAATAGGCTCGGGAGAACGTCGATTTCGACGGGAAGATATGTATCCGACAGGATGACAGATTCCTCTGGCCGGATGATAATATCAAGCCGCGATCTGATGAAGCGTCCGGCCAATTAATTGGTATCTTGCTGGCCCGGACTGCTCGACTACGATCGCAAATCGCTGTCGAAGGCATCAGCCTCGAAAGATCTCTGACAGTGACGAGAGGACTGACCCGCCGGGGACTCTCGGGTAATTAGGGTCAACAGATTTCGTCGGTCAGCGAGCAGGCGAAAATTTAATTTTACAGCGCGCCGTTGCTCCTGCAACCACTAACAATTCAAATAGGGACTCTCGGGCAGTGGGTTTAAAAAATTGATTTTGCGGAGATCAAGAATATTTGGAAAATGGGTTCGCGAAATTTAGAAATAACCTTTAACTGATTTTCCCTTCAAATTTTCACCCGCTGCATCATGCAAAAGTATTTTAGAAAAAAATGGATCTTTTTATTATAGATTTATTGTTGTACTATTCGATTTAAGAGCTTATCAAGAGATTATCAGAGCTTGTATACCAGGAATATCGCGATCAGGAAATTCATTGTTCAAATATCTCTTGGATCCACCGTGGGCAATTCTAGGGCCACGTATTTCCAGGAGAAATACAGATTGACGAGCAGAATTGAAAGTGGCACGATTAAAAAATCCTATTACCAACAAACTTCCTCGCAGCTCCGGCAGCTTTAAAAGAGTTCTGGCCGACCGAAACGTCTGTACTAATAAATCCCGGTCTTTTCAATTTCAACTTTCATTCGGCCACGGTATAAATCCTTCGGTCTCCGGCGTGTGCATCAATTAGATCCGGCTGGATCCCGCAAGCATCGCGATCATTCTCTGTATCGCCTTTCACCGGTCGACAATTCGTCACGGTGAACTTCACCAGAGAGTTTCCGGGCGTCTCTCGTCGCGCATAAATATTCGGGGGCCGGAGTCAAAAGCGTCCTTAATCCAACAGTTTTGTCGCCGAATTTATCCCCGGGTATAAAGAGCTTATCCCGGCCGGCTATCTATCTCGACTATCGACGTGTCCCACCCCCGCAAAACCGCCCTTTCGCCTCGTTCTTTCATTCCTTCGCCGAAAGATGAAACGTCGGTGGGCCCTAAAGCTCGGTTCCCATCCTTCCGTGCTGCCGCCGCCGGGATACGATTATCCGGCGATCGATTTATCCCACCCTTCGATGGTTAACCAGCCTTCTGGAAACGCGATAATCAGTTTCCGACACGTCTTCCCCGCGTAATGCGCGAGGAGGGTCGAAGTGCATCCCCTTTTATCGAGACTGGCTGTCTCTTTCAATCGCTGTAAACACAGGCGAGACCCTTGCGATTGATCGAAGCTGGATTAATTTCTTGAACGAGCCGCCGCGCCATCGAGATCGGGACCAGATTCCTGTGCCGAGCCACGGGGTTCGGGACGTGCTGAAAAGTCCAATTTTCGAAGTATGGAACTTGTATAATCTTTATCTTCGAATTTTATGAATGTAATATTATAATATAGAATTTGAAGACATAACTCACTGTCGCCGTATTTCGGAAGAGGGTATCGACAGAGTTGGGCAAAAATTTTATTTAAATAAAATTTTCGAATAAAGTGGGTTTAAAATCCACTTGGAAATTTTTATTTAAATAAAATTTTTGCCCAACTATGGGTGCGGCTTGAATTTGTTGAGAATGTGCGAGAGGCAAAATTTTATTTCTCTTGCGAATTTAAGGGTAGCTTCTGTGTTATGACTCTTTATTTTATATACAGAATTAGAAGATTATAGAAAATACGTCGAATGAAAAATTGAAATAAAATTGTTAATGTTCCACATGGTTTATTTGTGAATTTCGAGGGTAGGGGAACACGAAGAAACTATAATAGTTTGCTTAATTCGCCGGATGATCCTTAATTTTTAAGTGACCATATTTCAGAGAGAAAGGATAAGCCACGGGCGGCTCCCCTGCGTCGATACCAAAGTTCATCCACCCGCGGCTTAAACCTTCAAGAAATTTTTAAGAGGATTAAATATTTCCAGGGGAGACTGGACGTCGTATTTTCGGAGCTTAGAATTATATAGTGCCCCGTATCATTTGAAATTTGTAGAATCCCGAGCGGGATAAACCGGCGAGGAATGTTCTGTTCGCGAAGTTTGCGGTTTGTGAGATGTTAATCGAATTAGAATGTTCCTTGAATGATGTTCTGCGATGACACAGATTCTAACATTTCCTTTAGACATGTTTCAAACATACTGTAAAATCTTTTAGAGGATAACCAAGTTTTCGATGTTGTTGACATGTTTTCTAGCAGTTCGGTTTAACATCAATGAAGCGTGTCAAGGGAAGCAACGTGGCCGACGTTGGTTGAGTAGTTAACAAGAACCAAGAGGCTGTCGATAAACAATTAAGCAAGTGCCATAAGTTCCTAAGTTCCACGAATGAACGCGTCAAGTAGCTTCATCATATTCTGCCATCATAATTGTAATGAATTCGTCTTTTCTCAAAAAGGCCTTACCAGGACTGGGTGGTTTTCTAGGAGTTGGTGTCCAGACCTTCTGGATCCGGCTAGATTTTTCAGTGGTCGGTGATTACGTTGTTCGGACACTGAATAATCGTTTCTCGTGTCGGCGGTGCAATCGAGCTGGTTCGCGTTTACCGGCCAATTAGAGGTGCTCCGACGGAAAGAGAAGGAGCAGAAGTCCCGATAACCGGATAGTCGGATATCTAGATAAGCAGGCTTTCAGGGCCGGCGCGGTGTCGTGCTGGATTTATAGAGTGAAGGTATTCTCGAGTCGTAAATTCAGGTGTACAGGTTGATAGGCAGAGTCACGAGGAAGCAAGCCCTCCAGTTCCGTTCGCAATCGCTCAACCGCGGGATAGGCACTCGCGTGTACCCTTATCTGAGTCTTGTTGTTTTAGTCGCGCCGCTTACTTCCGGCACACAGTCGATCGCTTAAATGAAATACTCCTTTTTTTTTTACTTTCTTATACCCATCGTGACTGGAATCTATCATTTTATGGAAAACCGACCGCAATCGGCCATCTCTGTGTCGGTTACTTGCGGATGCAATCTGATTGCACCTTTCTTTGCTAACTGGTGATTGATGGACCTGTAGTCGAAATCAGTGTTTAAAGCGGCGTGAAGAAACTGCCGGTGGCTCGCCATTTTCGTACGTTTCTACAGATTTTAGTGGACGATAGCTTCAGATCGTAATTTATGCGGTCGGATTTCTTGCAGCATCGATTTTATGCATTCACGACAAAAACTCGTAGAATTCAACAGAGTAAAAAGATTCGACTCTTAAAGACTGGTCGCGAATATTAAAATCATTCATCATCATTCTATGGGAAAGTGACAATATTTATTCCATATTTTCCGTTTCTTAACAGTTGCATCCTAGAGACCTCTGACCTCAAATCGCATGAACTGCATATCCCTGTGTACGAACGCTGGGGAAACTGCACGTTATAATGAATTATAATTGTTGGATTATGGATGCGTATGCAAATGTGCATTTTTATGGACTAATTCGCAGAAGTTGTAATTAAACCTCCCCTCGACCACGTGCATAGTTTTATCAAGTTTAAAATACAATGGGTGATAAAATTATTACAGCCGCAATACGAACAATGTATTTACCGCGCATGTGGTGGATAATGGTCCCCGCGGTATTACTAAATGTGCATTTGTAATTTGCAGACGCGAATATTTCATACAAAAATAATAATAATTCAGCGTGGCTGGATTTCCATTTAAAAGTTCAGTTCACGAGTATTCCTGTATTATTTTTCGGCACATAAAAATTATTAATCATATTTTAAACAAACGCAAAATATTACGGGGGGCAGACGCAGAGGGGTGAAGGATTTCACAGGATCTAACATAGGGGATGGTTGAATTTTTGCACGGAGAGACCGGATTAAATTAATTCAGTATTTACCGGACAAAGAGTAGTCCAGCGCACGGCGACACGTCCGCCGATCGATTCCGCGCGAAGAAACAGGAATTCCTGGACCTCGAGGAGTCGCGTCCAATACCTAATAACGATTTAAATCTCTGGAGGAAATCGAGCGGACGAGTCGGGAAATACTTTCCATCGATCCGGTTCGATGCACGCGGACCAGATTATCCTCTAATGCGGGGGTGGTGTACAGGGTGTCTCTCTCGCTCGGGTCCCAGGTAAACAACGCGTTCAGAGATAGCGACCCGTGCTCTAAATCAATTGCGATTCCCAAGACGACGGTGCCCGGCCATCCGTTCCGCTCGAAACACAAGCTACAAGAAGAGAGATCCCGGCGAGCATCGAGCACGTAACCCTTGGAAATTGCGTTAGGCTGCGGTTTTCTGGCGAACTAACGTCCTAACGAACACGGCCACTCCTAAACGTGTTTCAACACAATATTTCCGGTGTCTCGAACATTTACACTGCTGTAACTCCATAAAAGAGATCGCGTTACAATAACACATCTCTCATGCTTCCAAAATATTTTTCCCTGATGTAACAAATAGGAAAGAGTGGTGATTTTCTTTCCTGAAAATGAGAAATTAGAACGTCTCTAGAAACTCGAACAAATTTTTTTAGTGACGGCTTTCTGCAAAGAGCCATGAAATAAGGAACACTTTTATACTTTACGTGCACTTTTATAATTTAATAGTATTGTTATGTTATTCTAAATGAAGAAATACATCTTTAGATTAGACTGCGGATTCTCTGGATTTATAACAAAAAAATGCTGTTGTATTATTTTCAGCTCAATAAAATCATTGATAGTGGAAGTAAATGTCTACACAGCTCCTGTATCTTTCAATTAACCCTCCGTATACTGTGCCGGAGTCTATTTTGACCAGGAACATCCAAATTGTCATTTAAGTACTCAATTTGTGACAATTGAACTAGCTGAATAGCTGTTTCATTGAGGATATCGGAAAGACTAATGTGTCTACACGAGATATCATCAAAAGTAAATTAAAAAAAATGATTAATTAGAGCTGTGAACGGTCCTATTCATTGCCAATTATATAGCTATAAAAATCGTCCGTTATCCGAGGGTTAATACAAACAATTTTTGCATATAAATCCGCAGTTTTATAATGAACAATTAAAAATAAATCACTATCAATGCATGATTCATGGATATTATAAATGGACCTTAAAACAGCCAAAAAGAAAAATCAATTTCCGCTAGTCGTCGCAAAAGTGAAGTACAACAATAATGTATTTACTAATGACCCAAGCGAGTAGATAGAAATTTTAGCCTGATCCTTTGTCTCGCGTTCCAGGACGTAATTGACGTATTCCTGGACGAGCAGAATGGAGAAGGGCGGAGGGTCCAGCGAAAAAATACGTTCGCCGGGGAAAGCTTTATAAATTTCATCGAGTTTCCGTCCCGGTTTTTTCGTCCTCGGTTCCCTCTCTGTGTTCTATCGTGCGGGCGGGTCTCCGTTTCCGCGCCGTCGAGCTTCGTCCCCATCGACGTTGCTTTTAAGAGGGTGTGAAATTTTTAGTTCGTAAACAAGAGACTGCCGGGGAAGTTTCTGTATTCAGTTATCCCCGGTTAAGTCTCCGCCGCCTGTAACTTGACACGACCCCGCTCGCGCGACGCGAGGAGACGCGACGGCCGAGTTTCTCCGCTCGGCTGTCTCGAGCCATTACGCTCCGGGCTTTCACGGAGCCGATGTGTCTGCGGAAGTTTTCCGGATTCGAATTTCGCTGTCAGCGTTGCCCGGCGAAACCTGCTGCTCCCACACCGTCCCCTGGAAAATTGATACCGGCGAGCTGCGGGAAAAACTACGGCGACTCGGTCGGCCAGACCCAGTGCAAACCTAATGTCAACCGTCGAGAACGGGGGTGGTCATGGGAATTTATTGCGACCGATGGGTTGGACCGATCCTTTTAAAATTTTACGGATGTTTTACTATATCTTGGAAATATCTAATCGTATTTTTTTTAATCGGAAGGGGTTGGATTTGGGGGAGTTATAATGGCTGCAATTCTGATCTGAATGTCGAAAACGAAGGAATCTTGGGAATTTATTACAACTAGTGGGTTGAACAAATAATTTTGAATTTTTAGGACTACTTTACTACATCATTGAAGTAATTAAACATATATTTTTTAATCCGGAAAAGTTAAATGTAAGACAGTTATAATAGCGATTATAATGGCGGACCTGATGCAAGAATCGTCGAGAATTAAGGAATTTTAGGAATTTATTGTAGCCAGTGGGTCAGACCTGTCCCTTTGAAATTTTTGGACTACTTTATTACATCATTGAAGTAACTACATGTATTTTTTCAGCTCATTCGCGAAGATCATTCGCGAATGACATTGTTTTCGGATGCAGGTTAATGAAGTTCATTTGTCTTCGAGTAGCGAAATCCGAAAACAGTGGTGACGCCATAGGGCGTCACACCTGAGCAACCGGGTGTAAAAATGGAAATGCGTTCGATATGCCAAGGAATACCGCGGCATCTTTCCTCCCGTTGGCAACTTCAGATACAAACATTGCATTATTCATGATCGAGCGGGGGAGGCTCGTCTACGATTTTCAGAGCTGGACGAGGGCTTGTATCTGCCGGCTGAATAATTAACACGGATAAGTTACCTGCGGCACACGGCGTGTTGCAGCCTCGCCGTCCCTTCCGGGAAACTTTTCGGCGAGTGTTTGCGAACTCGTCCCCCGCCTGCTTTTCCCTGCGACCGTTAAATAAAAGCACAAGAACTTTGGACACCGACGCGACGGTAGGGCAAAGACACTCCTTGCGGAATAAATTTTTACCCGAGGAACTTTTCCTCGAGATTTCCCGCGGAGGAATTCCCACGCCCTTCGTGCTTCTACCGAGAAACGAACGTACATGGTTCAACCCCCAGACTCCATCTGACCCGGAATTGTCGTCAAACCTTCTACATTCATATAAACAAAAATTCAATTCAATTCGACGAATACTAACGGAGCTAAAAATTCGTAAATTACAACAGGAACGTCTTCGTGAAAGTAAACCAATGTTGCCAACTTCTGTGATTTATAAACAAATTGGAAAGTACAGTGTTGTGTGAATATGTGTGATGAGAATGAGAAAGAACACCATAATGAAGTGAATGTGCATGAGGGAGTGTTTTGTTTGGAAAATTTATCAGTCGTTAATTGAACATCGTTTGTGTTACCCGTAATATGTTTTGTTAGATAAACGGTTCGTTTATAAACATTGATAATATTCCATCCATTGCTTGAACATGTGTTACAGTAAAGTCGCGTTATTTCTCAGCGACCGCCTAGCCAGAATTTGTCAAGTGCCTACGGCTGCCACGGTCTCCGAACAGTGTAAACATGCCGCGTAATCTGATCTCGGCTCGGGTATATCGGTGTGAACCACTACTAATCCAATCACAAAACTTCTTTATTTTTCATTGTCTTTTTATGGGACTTTGACCAAGTTATTTGTGACATTTTTCTGAGTAAAATGACACTAACGTTTGCAAAATACGAACACAGCCGTTTGCAAAATAACGATTTTACTGTACTACAGGTCTAACTTTCTGGATGAAAATGAAAGAAGGTCAACTCGATTCTGGGCCCAATCGGTTCGGGTAAAGGAGGTTCGACCGCAACACCACTGTTTCAATTCGTCATATAATATTTCGCGACGGAAGCCATTTAAGGCGAACAGGATTTTCCGTTCGAATCATTCGGCGACAGGAGGGGGGCTCTGAATCTCTCGCGATATTGCTGAGGCAGCGTTTCCACGATAAAAATGAACAACGGCCGTCGCTAGCCTCGGCCGGTCCACATTGGGAATTATCAAATGAAATCTGCCATTCCCGTCGTTCCCTTGGAAACGCTGCTGCTGGTCTCCCCGTCGCGTCCGTCGATGCTAACGTAATAAATGCGCGTTATGTACACTGTCCCGTCCGAGGGAAAATTGATAACTGCGGATTTAGATAACACCGTTAACTATAGTTTCACCCCTGCGAATAGAAACTTCTGTCCTGATAAGGGACGACTCGAGGATTTTTCTCCAGTTTAGGGGTTGCGTTGTTGCACCTCTGTACGACTAGGACGCCACCCACGCTAACGATGACTCGTTATTCTTCTTCTATCCGAAAGGAAACTTGAAGATCGATTTTTCCATGGCATTTCCATAGTAAGAAATTTATTCGCGTTTCTCACGCCAGATTCCATTAATCCGCAAGTCTGACGGTGACGTCTCCGTTTCCTGCGATTTAATTCGCTTTTTCATGCTGTTGCAGCTTCTGTTCAACAGCCCTGGAATTTTTTTGTGGATTTAACATGTTGAACAATCACCTCTTAAAAGTCCTACAAAATCAAAGTTCGTCAAATTTTATTGAGTATTGTAGGATTAATTTCGACGAGCATGTTCGTGACGTTTTCCTGATTGAAATGAGTCCAAACGTGACATAATTCGAAGTGCCTGTTTTAGGATACAGTGGTACCTCGATTATCCGAACCGATGATATCAAAATTCTTCATTGTACAAATATGAATCCAACTATAGCATGGCTTTGTCATTTTAATCAGAAAAATGTCCCGAATATGCTGGTAAAAGTTTCATAAAGATAATTACAAAATAAATGGTTTCATCGTCGAATTATTATTGCCTCTTTGGAGTTTGAAGATGAAAAATATTTTTTGACGTAATCAGGAGGGTCAAAAGGATTGTAATCTTAGAAAGCTTGTTGAACCGGAAGGTTGTAACACGGTCGCGAAGTATAGTGGTTGTCAGATCCGCGAGCGAAACCGTCGGGATAGCGAAAACAGGGATAGTAGCAACACTCGGCGAAACTCGGTGGAAATATGACAGACGGAGGCTGGCCTGAAACACGGTAACTGGTAACGCGGTATGAAATATACAAAGTTGGAAAATTGGGTTGTAACGGAAGTTAATCCCTCGGTGTGCTTAACTTTCGCGCCCGCGCGCGTGGAATATGAAATTTCAGAACTCGCTGGAATTCAGCTTTAATGCCGCCTTAATGGTGCATCGTTCTCAGCGATAACACGGACACGGAGACACCCGCGAATTCGCTTCGAAATCTTTTTGGGAGTCTTACCTGTGGAAATTACCTGTGGTTCCAATAATGTCCTCGCTGTTCGAATTGCAACTTCGAAAATTCGTATATAAAAAGATACACTTCAAACTCGTTTTACAATTTCTGGAAACCATAAAATTATTACAAGACTGCGGACTTTTGAGCAAAATAAAAATTGGAAGTTACATTAAAATCTATTTCTTATTTAAAAAATTTTAATACGCCGAAAATAATGTCAATATTTAACAGTGACAGCGTTCTTTAATTATTTTAATATTTTTATTATTAAACGTTCGTGTCGCAAATTTTTAGATAAAAATGAAACCCCTAGGAAGATCGAAAGAATTTTAGAATTCTATTATCAAATACTTTTTAATAGTCGATATACTCTCAACAAACTAAATTAAAGAAGAAAGAAATTTTTATTCGGCTCCTGTTCCTCACAAATAATGCACAACATTTTATTTTTGCATAAACATCCGCAACTGATGTATCAGTACTTTTGTAAATAACATTCAGCAAAATCTGAACCAAACAAGATAACAACAAACATTATACCATTTGACACGTCTCGTAACTTTCAGAAAAATGCAAAACCAGTCACGATAAACATTTCCACGATCCCTGACACTGTACATTCGCCCGGAGATTACGGGGAAAGAATTCGCGCAACAGTTCCATACATATTAAAGCTAATCGCGTGCAGATATAAGGTAGTAGACACAATAAAATTACTCACGCCATAAAAATACAACTTTTTTTTGGAACACATTGCAACCATGGTGGCTGTCTTAAATTCTTTCAGTGCGACTTCTAGTAATTCTGTATAATCTGGTGCAAAGATTTTGCAAAAAATGAAAAGCATCGTTCTGTATGGTGCAAATTGTAGCCGCTACTGTAAACTAGTTTCACTTAACCCCTTGACGAGCCTGGCTCGTCATGAAGTTTTTGAAGACATGGAGTGATGAAGATTTTTAACAAAGTCTAACAAATACGCGTTTCAGTTTAGATGAAATAAAATTGGATTCAAAATTGCAATCTGCGTATTTAGTGTTAACAGACATTGTTATTGTATTCATCTGTTTTATCATTGTATTCTTATTGTTTTATTACTGTATTCTATATTATATATTATATTACTTATTATATATTATATATTCTATATTATATTACTCCTGTAAAGCGAAATAAACTCGGAAGGGTTTAAATGCTTACAAATAAAAAAAAATTGGATTCGTTTGTAATCAATATTTAATCATTAAAATAAATGTAGCCATACAAAAAATATATATTTTCTTTTCCTTCTACATTTTTGTGCATAAAGACCTTTTAATCACTGTAACTGTAAAGAAAATGGTACGGCAAGAGGTTAATTTCGTTCACTGTAGCAACATCTGTTACATCTTTAAAAAGAATCGTTACCTGACTGTCTGAATTATCTTTTTGTCTCAAATGTGAAACCATCTTTAAAGAAAAAAAAGGATACGTTACACAAGAATTGAATAATGTCCTCACTTTCAACTTGTTAAGATTGTTGAATAAAGACCTGCTGTTTTTTCGATGCAGATAATTTTTATTTTGCACGCAGACCCTACATGCTACGTACAAGAATTTGTGTTTCAGGAGATCTTGGTCCGCGAGTCGTCAATATTGCACGTATTTTCGAAAACTTAGAACCCACTGGAAGAATTCTGTATTTCGCTACCTTGAATTTTCCATCTCCGTCGGACTCCCGCATCCATCTTTCATCCGTTCATTTTCATGTATAAAACTGCGAGGCACGTCCCTTCTGTTTCTCTATCGAGAGTAGAATTTGAAAGCGCGGTTTCGAGTTCCCGAGGAAATGAACACCTCGACGGATACGTTCATGCCGGCCGTTCGATCGGCGCGCGGTGTCCGATCGATACCCGGGAATACGGTTTCAAAGTTGACGTCGGCTGTATTGAATTACAATTACACGGTACATCTGGCCACGTTCATTCGTCATTATTATCAGTGGCCGTCTTTGTCGTCGATCAAACGAACGTAACCGACGCGAACCCATCGAACCGTTCGGACCCAGTAGATACAGAGTCCATCGGCCGATTGTTCGACGCCGAGCCATTGTGCAAAACGCCCCGGTAATAAAATATTACCCGTGCGCGTTCGTTATCGAGCGACCAAGATGGCGTGCCACCGACGAGTCGATAACATCGGATCCATAAGTGAAAACGAGCAGCGAATGATTTCTCGCGCCGCCGAGACCATGGTCGCTCCCTTCCGTGCCATAATCGAACCGCTCGACGACAGAAAGACAAACGGCATAAATTAGTCCGCTTTTTTCTAAATGCCTGTGTCAACACTGATACTTGTCTCCTGTCCATGCTATTTTTATTTTACGCATCCTTTGTTTATCGTCGCTGTTTCTGAATGCTTGGGTCTGTGGCACTTGGGGTTCGTTGAACTGATTTTAGATTTTCTTCCCGTGGGAATTTTTCGACTTTTCACGTCTCAAATTGAAGCTGAAGGATCACTTCGTGATAAGTTCATTTATATCTGAGGAAAAAATTCGGAATATTATAGAGAAATCGATGAATCTTGAAAAATAATTTGCGTTTTACGAGGTTACTTCAAATAATTTTTAGATTTTGTTCCCCTGAGAATTTTTGGACTTCTCGGGTCTCAAATAATAGGATCGCTTCATGATAGGTGCATTTATATTTCAGAGAAAGATTGGACGTTTTAAATCACGTCAGTCTCTCCTAAAAGTTTCTCAATATTTATCAAGTTCCATCAACTGCATCCAATAGACGTAGCAATAAATATTAATATTATTCCGTAAAGTGATCATTGATCTAACGTAATATAATTTGCGAATTAATTGGATTCCTTCGTTGCACCGCATAAACTCTTCCCGGTGCAAAATGTTACCGATGCAACGACGCGACGCGACGCCGCGAGAGGAACGTGTTCGAAAATAAATATTCATTAGTCATTGACGTAATTAGGTCGGCCAATGAATAATTGCGTTCGAATTCATATTTCTGCGGAAGAACCTGCAAGCAAGGAGCGAAGGTAAACAGCGGTGCCACGCGTCGCGCCGCGGAATACTTAATGAATTCCACTTGATTGCTGCATCGGCAATGACGACTTCGATTTAAATCCCCTCCGTTATATTGTGGCGGAATTTATAGTATATTAATTAACTCACTAAGGAGACTAAAATCACCCAGCACCTTCGTTTATTTATAGCAAGTACTGCCTCATTAAAATTCGCATGAAATTCCACTGTTGTGTTGTGGCGAAATTTATAATTTATACTACTCACAAATTGTAAGATCACCTAATGACTCTGGCTTTGTTTAATCGTGTCAAGAATTACAGTCACCTTCGAGAATACGTAATCAAAAATGTAGATTTCCACTAAAAATTTCAATTGCGATCTCCACAGATTTTTTCAAGGTTACTGCAATGTCAAACAAATTAAAGCATCGTCTCTTTTATGTCCTACAACTTTCGTCTTAAATATTTTTTCGTGTGATGGAATTTTCTCGAGAGAACGGGCTTTCCAACGCACTGTGCATCGTGGAGGTCTGCGTTCGCCAACAGTGGGATTTGCACTACTGGCTGGTCCGCGGGAATATCGAGCGGCTCCCCCGGTCGCGGCGAACACGCTCGAATCCCGGCGATTCCGTCCGAACACGGTTGCAACTCCGATGCAACTCTGGGTCAGGTCAGCCAGGTCAATCGCCTCGGCGAAGCGCGCGGCGCGGCGCGGCGGTGGCTGCACTCCGCTGCACTGCTGTTCGTGTCGCGAGAGACCTCGCCGACTCTCGGCCCTTCAATCGCCGTGCACTGGATATCCTAGCAACTCGGGATAATATCCAGTCTTCCCGCGCGATACCTGTCACCTAATTGTTATTGGAGACGAAAATTGTCGTTTGATGGACTGTAGCGCTGCCGCTATCGGTGCTCACGGCATTACTCCAGACTTCTACTTTAGCTGCTGATTACAACGTCCGACGCCAATTTTGCGTTTCGATGACCGCGACTTGGATGCGCCGAATATAAATCTGAAAGTCGTTTCTCTCTTCAATTATTTTTGGAAAATTTTATTTTTGTGAGAACAGAATGGAATTGATTGTTAGAATGCGGATTTGATACTTGTACTTATGACAATGAGAGTAGATCAGAACATCGAAAATATTTAATGTTTTTAAAAATACTGCCGTATTATCTACGACTTATTAAATTTATTTAATCTTTTAACATCTTTTGTAACACTTCGAAATCTCAAATCTGCTGCACCTTGTATGAGAAAGCGAAATGAATGAATCCAAAATGTAAGATGAGTAGAATTGAAGAAGTTTAAATGAATAGAAGAGATATGTACAAGTGAGTAGAAAGATAATTGAGTCGAAAGAGAAAGAATTGTAGTAAGAGAAGGAAGAGTAGTAAGAGAACGAAGTAAAAAGAAAATTGAGTAGTAAGAGAAATGAGCAAAGAAAGAATTGAGTAGAAATATAATTGAGTAGAAAGAAAATCCCGTAGAAATAAAATTGAGTAGAAAGAAAATCCCGTAGAAATAAAATTGAGTAGAGTGAGAATTGAGTAGAAAGAAAATTGAGAAGGGAGAGGATTGGGTAAAGAAAAAATTGAGTAGAGAAATAATTGAGTAGAAAGAAAATTGAGTAGAGTGAGAATTGAGTAGAATGAAAATTGAGTGGGGAGAGAATTGAGTAAAGAAACAATTGAGTGGGGGAGAGAATTGAGTAAAGAAAAAATTCAGTCGCGCGCGAAAGGAAATTGAGCAGCGCGAAAGCATTGAATAGTCAGAAAATTGAGAAAAAAGATTGGTTAGGAAAAAAGTGAAATGAATGAAAGTAGGTTGATATAACAAGAAGTTTGTAGACTGAATGAGTAGAGAAAGCCGTGCACACGAGTAGCATTAGAAGATAAGGCGATTAAAGGAAGCAGGAATGCAAAGAATGTAGGTACCTGTACGAATGCGCTCATTCCGTACGACCACTAATCAGTGATAACCCTAATTAATGGTCCCCGCCTTTCGTAACAATTTATCGTGTTCTTCTTTACCTGCCGGGCCATGCAGCACGCAACAGCCATTATTCTTTTACATTATACTCGTTTTTAGTGTCATACGTGAGAAGTGCATCGCCTCGCCTTCTCCGCGAAACGACGTGGATAAACGCTGGCGATAAAGTTTACGTTTTAGTCTATCAAAGGCGGTTGATGAAGCCATAAGGGGTGAACCCGTTGCTATAAAACCCTGAGAGATACATATTTTAACCGGGGAGTCTAGGCTTGACAAATTCATGCTTTGTGTGGGAATGGCTTAACTTCTGACATCTACTTCTTGCAACAAAAGACAATTTAATTTGATTACTGTGCTGAAAATCTCACAGTTACTAAATTCGTTCAAATTCCATTCTGCTATTATATTGATTTCATCAAACAGATTGCTCAACACAGTTCCATTACAACAATTACTTTCGTAACCCAAATGGGTTATAATGCAAATGCACCTGTTGGATCTTAACAAAATTTAATTCACTCAATACATTGTAGCAGAAATTGATTTTCAAGAAAAAACCTGTCACTCGTATACGAGACTGACTTTAATCAAAATGATTAAGTTCTCATTGCGGACACTGATGGAGTCAGCATTTTATTTACAGTGTCTTGATAACATTCTGATCGCGAACGTTCAAAGGCATCGATCGATGCTCGAATGTCCCCACGACAAACATTTGGCTCGGTTTATCGGGACGCATTAATCACGCGCATAAGTATGGAACGGTGTAAGGATTAAATATTAATGGTTCTCCGGGCCGCCGCGGTTTATCGTGCGTTTTTTATTAGATGCCATCACAGGAAACATGTAATGGTGTAACGGAGGAACGGAACTGTTTTCCGACCACTTTAACTGGTATAAAACGAGCGTGACTTCGCAGTCACACAATGGGAACGGGCTCACGCAAACTGCATCCCTAAACCACGGATTATCTAGCTGAAACCAGACCGGGCAACAAAAAACAATTCCTTGTTTTGAATTCGCCAAATCGTTTTCACTGGAAACGCTCTTCTATTGATCCTTGCTTCAGCCAACGATCGATATATCACATCGAAACGTTCATTCGATTAAATTCAACCGCACATCACGTCGAATAATTTATGCATTTGGATTTAATAAACTGGCTGAGTTATGCACATTTACAGACTCATTTGACGGGGTCAATTTCACGTCAACTCCCAGTGTGTCGAAAATAAAGTTTATTGATCTATTAAAAATTAATCTCCTCGAAATTTATTCGGTGATTCTTTCATTTTGTTCTGTCACCATATTTATATTATTTATAATATTTATTTTATTTATTTTATGCTGGGTCTTCCAGAAGAACAATTTCTTTAAAAAGATAAATTTTATTAAATCTTATTTTCACAATCTTTTAATAATTCAACGAAGTTTGGGAAGCATATTTTCCTCAAATTTGATTTAAGGGATGAAATAAATTCTATTTTGGCAAAGATTAGAAGAGCTTTAATATTGCACTGGGAACGCAGATATTCGATCCTGTTCTTAAATATGAAACATTTGGTTTTAGAAATCATCGCTAATTACTCGGATGAGAGCCCGGAATGGTCGATATTAACGATATTCAATTTCACCTATGTCACTTTTGCGACTTGTATATTGAACGAAGCAGAAATTCAAATAGTATCGCCATCAAAGGGTAATTACGTTGAAATTACCGTTCGTGTAATGTTATACATTACGACAGATTGCAAAGAATTATGTGTTTCAGCGCATATTAATTGCGAAAACGCGTGTAAACTGAAAGTGAAATTTGATAACGGTTACACGTATTATAAAACGTTTATTTTAGAAAAGCTGTGCTGTGTGTCCGTGTTAAATGCAAATGTGAAACGAAGATCGGAAGATTAAATTAATTAAAGCGAACTTAATTCTCGAACACTTCAGTTGTTAATGGAATAATTAACACTATATATAATGATCACCTGAACTACTTCGTGAAAATAAGACTGTTCGCCTGTATAAATCTCATTTATAGAGCGAGAAAGGTCCGAGTAAGCTTAAATAAAAAAAAAATAGACAAGACTGCATTCATGCAGATTTTGTCTGTTATCTAAAAATCATTTGTATATTCTAATTCCCTATTTGTTCATTAATGAATGAAATTCTCACTGTTCAGAATTTTGAATAAATTTTATGCTTTATCATCTAGACGTGAAAACAATTTTTTAACGATTAAAATTCTTGACATAAAGACAACTTTTTGAAGAAATATATTTTTTCGCAGCACCAAAGAAAGAAATTAACTTTCGGTGCAGGATATCGATGAGACAAAGGACATGATTTTCCACTTACAGAAGACGCAGATGTCAACTTGATTCTTGAACAGCTTCTATATTGGTCGCAATCGGCGAATAGTGATACTAAAGAAGCCATTATTCGCCGACTGAAATAAAATCGGAAACTACCAACGACAGTACACGAAATACGCGTTACCTCGCTTCATTAAATTCCACAATTCATCAGATTTATATGGCGCATTAATGGACGTATTATGGGGATCTGCGAAAAAGAAGAGAAACCGTGACAACAAGCGACAGGCGACTTTGATAAGAATATCAATTCCGTCTCGAGTGTTACGCTTATCTGAAATTACATTTTCGGACCCGTCCATTATGTCCGAAGACAAACATTTCCCGTCACCTGTCCCGATGTTAATTAAACATTACACCGATCCACCGCGAGCTGTCTTCACGACAAAAAGAATATCGATCCCGACGTCGGTCGCGCTTAATTAAAATTGTAATTCGAAACCGAAGCTACGTCCATAAAATTCGAAACGAGGCAGCGCTACGTTTCAAAACATTTTTCTCGGTTTAATTAGTCCGCCGCGCACCGTTATTTATATATGGACATTTTCGAAATGTGAATTGAAATCGAACCATCTCTGTTTGTTTGTTGCAGCACTCGCTAATGGAAAATATCGAATTCTACTCGAATTTTCGCTTCTTTTATCATTTATTTCATCATGTTCCTTAAATTCCTCTGAGTGGTAGAGCTTGTTGCAAAATTTGGGATCACATGTGTTAGGTAAAATAAAATATAGTCTGGTGTAAATATGATTTTGTGAGATATCGATATTCGAAATTGAAGTCAGAATTTCAGAATTTCAGTATTTACAATTCATTAAGTTTTTTTATTATTTCAATGTACAATTCAATGAATTATAAATTTTTACCATTTTAACAGGCAATCCGATGAATCGACTTTTCGTACGATTTCCGGAAAAATTCGGAAATTTCAGGTATAAAATGAAAAGCCGCGGCTAATTGCAAACAGGCTGCTCGTTAATCAGCCGACAGCGATACTCTAGGATTGTTAGAGTGATCACTGGTCGGCGATTAAAGTTCACGGGCACTGAAATTCGTGAGGCCGGTGCCCTTCAATTTTATTAGTCGCCGGTTACTTCGAAAATCCGGCGTATCCGTTGATTGCTTCAACATTTTCGGCGCAAATATTGGGAAACCTGTTAACGGCACTGATACGCCGCGACGAGGATGCTTGATCGATTAAACTTTTATCGATTCGTAAATTATTTCCGCGGGACGTTCGGTCCCGCCTCGGCTCGACACGCGCGATCATTTTCGCAATCATTTTGCGTTAATTCGCCGCGTTTTTCGGTACCTTCCGTATCCCATATACATACAACGTGACTTGTTCATTCCTTAAAATATTCCTTTTGTTTTTAGTGGTGGGGAAAAAATTGCTCGACTCGTTTGAGCAATTACTATGAAGAATTAAAGATCTGTTGCATTTGTTGAAGCGATAGTTTTCAGAATTGTAAGGTTATAGTTTTAACAATTTTCATATTATAACATTTTCAACCATTTTAATAAAATTATTAATTATAATTTGTACCGTGATTCAAGAATAAATTGTACATTTTTGCTGTTCAATGGACAATTCAATAAATTGTACATTTTTGCTGTTCAATGTACAATTCAATAAATTGTACATTTTTGCTGTTCAATGTGCAATTCAATAAATTGTATTAATGTGCCTAAAGATTTTCAATCTATTTATTTTTACCACTATGTGCAGTAACATCTCTAGTACAGAAAAAAATGGTTTCCCAAATCCATTTTTAATTATGTCATTATTCTAAAATGTTATACAAGTTCGAATTAACTTAACAACAGCGAGATGGATCGTGATGTAATAATAATATTTAATAAAAATAAAAATTGTTTGCTGGTAACAATGGACAAGAATAGTGAAAGAAGTTTCTTTCTTCCTTTACGGATTTGAATAAGTCGTGACAATATAATCGTTGATAAAATAAAGAAGTATTGAGCGGACTGGAGACGTAATAGATTATTGAGAGGTTCCGCATCAGTGGATCCGCATCTGCATAAAGATCCGCAGTCTATCAGAATGAATTAGGCGACTAGGCGGCCGGAGTAACGTGAGGGACATGTCTCATGGAAATTCTGAGGGAAATCTGGCCAGAAATCCAGGAGGTAATTTCGCATAACGAAAGAAAATCCGTCAACCGTGGAGAGCTGCACCGCTTCTAGAGCTCGGACGGGTCTCTATCTCCCTGATAGAGGCTAACCCTCTATGCATATCTTGTAGGTAACGGCGCAATCGCTCTGGTGGCAGCCTGTTTACACCGATGGTACTCTGATAAAGTGGCGCCAGATGGAAGAGATCATGCAGGATGGGGCTTAGTGGCTCATAAATCATTGACGACATCATTCGAGGAAGTGGATCAGCCCATAAGACATTGTCAAGGAAGCGGGGAGCTGCTTCCATTTCGTCGCGATGCTTCATTTCCGCTCCGCGATATTAATCGGGATACCCGCTCCGCCGTGAAATTTCGATTTTCCTGATGGATATCGTTAAACGACTTCCAACGGGCACTGTCGGCCTTATCAATTACCGAATCAATTTGCAATCATATGTACGACCAGTCTCGTCGACTCGAATTTGTACAAACTTCTAGAATAATATTACTATTGAAAGCTTTGAATGAATTTCATTATGATTAATTTCTATACAAAATTGTATACTAATAATCTAAAACAAATATTTAAAAAATGAATTGTAAAAATCTAGTGACTTTTGGGCCACCCTGTATAAGCTGATTTCACTGAAACATAGTGAAAGATAGTACATAGTAAAATATTCGACATATGTTTATTTTATCGGACATCGTTCGTATTGAAGGGGTGAAATCAACCCTCAGTTTAGGGATGGAAGCACGTCTTGAGATACCTCGGGAGGTAGAGGGTGTAGGAGAGTCAATTTTTTTTTAAATTGTGCTTTCTCGAATGAGGAATGTAGTCCCGTAGGAAAATGTCGAGAAAAGTTATTTGTTTAAACAGTGGCTAAACAAATTTAATCCTGCATGTCGGTGACCAGTTATTTTGAAAACGAGAGGGTCTCGAAAGAACAATTTGTTTTACACTGTGGTGTTCCGAATAAGAGAATGTCAGATGCTGTCATTTGTTTAAACATTGCATGGAGTTGGTTTACTCTGTATAATAGAGGTTCCATTATTCGTTACGACGAGGATTTCTGTGATTTTCGTCACAGGAAACGGAAATCGAATCACGGCATACTACGTCAGATCCTCGTCCAAATGATCCTTCTCTACCATTCGTTTCCCGACTTCGGCCCGATAATAAAGACAGATACGAGAAGGACTCACGCGTGACGGAAATTTCGAACGACGCGACGCCTGACGAGCTCCGTTACTCGACGACGCATTCCAAATTCTCTCTCTCTCTCTCTCTCTCTCTCTCTCTCTTTCACTGTGCTTATAACTTCTACCTTCAAGGAATTTCGAAAGAGGATCTTTAAATATCCGTGCCAGAGCCTGGATCTCCTTCGCCATTCCTACCTATGTGTGCTGGCTGAAGATATTTGATATAATGAAATTAAATTATCCTGGAAATCAAGAACTGGGCTGGGATGAATGAAGAATTTATTTGACTCCTTTGTTCACTTTCATATTGAAAATTTTATTTGGAATGGTTAATTCTTGCCTAATTTTCAAATTCTTAATTGATATTGTTCCGAGGGTGCTGGAAGAGTCTTAGGATCTATTGATGAGTAGACTGCGGATCTTTATGCA
>CM052262.1:6942817-6988842 GCA_028455795.1 Lasioglossum marginatum
ATTTGTCAAGTTTCATACTTAATGACCTGATATATACTCCATGATACACGGTAATATATATCGCAATATTAATTCGCACTGATGCATATTGCAATAGTCATCTCTGCAACCACCGTAACGCAAAAATACAAATTTTCAACTCCTCTTCAATGATGCGTGGTAATATCATTCGCTACGACAATTTATAGTAATTTGCATTAATAATTCGTAATATACGATTTACGATAATTTACTGGAACACCATTTGCAACACAACGTTTCGTTCGGTTGCGGAGGGTTTCATTGCGGAGGATTTCATCAATTCGTTTATACATCAGAGACCCTGCGCAAACATTCCGAATCCATCAATGTTCGACTATTGCTATTGCTCGTTCGAATAATCGTAGAAACAATTTATATATTCGGCAACCTTCTCCACAAATGAAAAAAGTTGCGGCCAAAATTAGCCAATTTCAAGCATCGGGTAATCCAATTCCGACGCTGTTGAACAATAGATAAATGCTCGAGTAGAGATCGCTGCCAGAGATCGGACAAATTAAATTTTCGCACTATTGGATCTGAAGAATTAGTTTTTCTAGCTGTCAATTTTTATGTAGGCTTAAAAAATAAATAGTAATGCGACTCACGACAGTAGAGCACTTTATTTTTTATTTAATTTTTATTTCGATTTAATGTATGGTGGATTTTGATTTTTCTACCGCTTTCCAGTGAATTTATCTTTGATTTAATGTACCTCATTTATTTAATTTTTATTTTGATTTAATGAATATTTTTCGATGGAATTTTTAAGCAATTTATTTCTGCACGTGATACAATGATGCAGAACAAATTTGGGAGAAGTTTCGGAACAGGATGGAGTCCAGGTTGTCCACTTGGAAGACATCGGCAATATTGTATCATGGCCGATATCCGCTCGTAGGTACCGGCCTTTGTTCTGGCCGCGACACTTATCGGGCATCCGATATTTTCGGAAAACGCGTTTCATCGTCGTACACGTTCGCTGGCTTCGACGAGCTTAACAGAGTTTCTCGTCGACAGCCACTTTGACAGTGTCATCACGTTTAATCGGCCCTACAATTCCGAGAGAGATTTCCGAAAACGAATCACGTTTTCATTAATTAACCCCGTGAGATTCAGCCTTTGATTGCTTCATTGGATCCACTCGTGACCAACGATAGAGTCAACATCATTCATTCTGCGATATAAATACTAAATTCTCAAAATCGTGGTGATTTTCCGCATTTTTTTTTTCAACAAATCGGGATTCCAAGTATGCTCATCGTCTGCTCGTTATCACCAGGGCGATTGATAGAACGACTTCCTGCGGCGTACCCGAACACGGCCGTCCAAAACCCCGCAAATAATAATTACGATCGCGTGTGAGCTGGTTATTAGCACGAGTACCGGAAACTGCCTCCGTTACTAATGATTATGTTCGTTATTCAAGTACCAGCCATTAAGGGTGCCACTTAATCAGCACCATTTTGCAAACGTGTTGCCGATCCGGTTGATCCTCGAAGGAGTCTTACGAAAATCGAACGGAAAACACTGCTCTCGTTTAGCTAGAATTATTCGCGATCAATCATTCGCTCGATCTTCCAATCTAGATCGAGCATGATATAGACTAATCTATATACAATAGAATAACCCTTTTATTTCTAACCCGCTGATTTTGTAGAGAAAGTCGTGAATTTAATTGTAATTGATTCCTAAAAAATTGTATTTTGATAATCTGAAACAAATACTTTAAAAAATTATTTGTAAAACTGTTATTCGGGAACGATCTAATGACTTTTGGGCCACCCTGTATAAGTTCATATTCCTCAGGAAAATATTCAACCGCATTGAAGGGATGAAATCAACCCTCAGTTTAGGGGTGGAAACATGTTTCTTGAGACATTTCGGGAACTAGAGGGTGTAGAAGAGCCAAATATTTTTTAAATAGTAAGCAAATAGTGAGCAATTTAACCACAACAGAAAATTTCGAGAAAAGTAATTTATTTAGATAATATTTTTAAAATTATTTTCATTTTTAAACTCGTACATCGATAACTGGATATCTTAGGAGCTAGAGAGTTTAGGGGAGTCAAATTTTCGAAGAATTTAATCAGAAAATTTCGGAAAAAGTTATTTGCTTAACTTACTGCAATTACACTACAGACAATTATTATTTGGATCACTTCTTATAAGCATATAAATACGGGAGATAAAGTCGTAATTAGTTTCGCGTTGTTGCAGCTGGCGAAATGGAGATTCGCAGCATTATCGCGGAGTGTGCAGAGCTGTGGAAGCGTGAAAACAATTTAGCTCGGCCACGGAGCGGCAATGTATCTAAACACTCGAAAAACGGTATCTTTAAGGATCGGTGGGATTTTATTGGCCATTACCGCGAGCACAGAGGACACGACAGCGAGACAAAATGTGTACTAGTGAAACAATGCCTCGGGCATCCGCAATAATAGCCGCATTGCGTAGAACGTTACCGCAATCGTATGATGTAAACGGCCGGTTACATCGAAACGGAACCAAGGAGGGAGAAAAAAAATTCTCGGGTGTTAATCTACTGTAATTGCACGTCTAGAATTCTAATACCACCCGGAGAGCTTGGACGTGGTTATTATTCAGAGACGTGTGCGACGTCCACCGCGTGAGACATCCTTTTGAATGCACCGCGGGAAATACGAGCTTTATTCTCAGCCAGTATGAAATATCCACGAGTCATTTGACTTCTGGGAAAGAAATGATGTTCGACAAAAGATACGATTTTCCGCGATTCTTCTTATTTAATGAACTGTCCACGTGATTCCTCCGGGCAACTGTGGTTTTACTTTTTCACGTAGCACGACGATGAGCGACAAGGATTTAAAACTGTCTAAAAGTGTGCTTAATTTTGTGTAAAATATTTATGATTGGCAAAGAAGACTTAAATCCTGATCTAATTGTTGTGGAGCCACAGAATGACAAAAATGAGTAGGTACAATTTAATTGTGTCCTCATTTTTATTCCATAGAACGACTTTAAAAAATCGTACATCAATTTCTAAGGTACCGTTAGAATGGGAAGACTTCAATCTTTAAATCTATGGAAGTTCCATTCACGAAAAATATTTTATAATGTTTCTACAGAGATTTCAATTCGTAGCATTTTAGGGAAAGATTGATCCTCAGTTTCTCGTCTGCGACATCATGTAAAAATATCTCCGAGGAAAATAAATATCGGTGTCCTGAAGTAGAATCTTCAAGCTATAAAATGACTCGAAGTTTATTGCTATACGATTGTTTTTCACGAAATTACAACAGGTTAAACATCGTCAGAAAATTTTATGTTCAAATATTTTCTCTGGTACCATATCTCTGATGTAGTACAGTTAAATTTTCATTACTTTCGTTGCACAAAAGTTTTGAGGAATAATGGGTTGAGTGTATTTAATATTAACATTCGATAGTTCGTGTAAAATTTCGCGCAGACGCGGCTCGATGCATGGTTCATTTGTTTCCGCGAGCCGGCTAACAATGGCCGCGAGAAAGAGACAGAAGTACCTAAAAAGAAAGAAGAGCGAATTTTTACTTGGCCCTTAACTTTCCGTGCAAACGTAAAAATGCATTTCCGCGGGCCGGAAATCTAGGTTCTCAAACAGTTATGTAATAAAAATAGCCGACGGCCTGTCTTCGTTAAAAATGGTCTTAACGCTTCTTTTTCAACACTTGCTCCGGCGGCTACGCGTGTGTATACGGCCGTTGTAAAATTTTACGGTGGAGGAACCAGGGCGGGGGATGGAACGCGTAAAAAATTGGTCGTCTACTATTTCGGACGTTTGCCACGTAGCAATGTTCGCGAAGGCAGCCGGTTCGCAACGATCCGGATCAACTATCGGCCGGACACATTTTGTCTGTCACGGTGTTCGACTCGCTGGGGCTTTCATTTGTCACCGATTTTTATTCCCTCGACGGCGGGGATCGACGACTTATTATTAAAGATTAATGAGCCGGGGAAAAATTGAAAAATTGACAGACTCCGCTGAATATGCTTCGTCAGATCGAATTCGGGAGTCTTCTCTCGTAGATACTTTTGCAAATACAGTTTCCTTTTGACAGGGAAATGTTGAAATTTGTTAGATGAAACACCGAAGGGTAGAAAATTTTTTTAATTAACTGCTGCTTGAAAATTCGATTTAATTTAATGCTGAAATCAGTCAGAAATATTTTTGTAAGTCGATGCTGTTTGCAAAATCCAATTTAATTTAATGCTGAAATCAGCCAGAAACATTTTTGTAAGTCAATGCTATTTGAAAATTCTATTTGATTTAATGGTTAAATCAATCTGAAATATTTTTGTAAATAAATGCTGTTTGAGTTGACCAAAATGACTATACAAACTCTAGCTAGGTTAGCTATTTTAATTTTTCTTGGCAGAGAGATTATATTAGAATTCAGAATGTAGCTAGACTTCCCTTAAACATTGTTTTATTGCAACTTTGACCGGAAAATTGATAAAATATCTTTGAACGTTCAGTGCATCTGTTGATGAGCAGCACGTGAGTTATATAAAGTCGCCAATAAGCGAAGAAGCAGGATCCAATTTTGCACAAGTACGTCCAGATTCCCGATCCGAAATTCAGCCTCGAACTTCGCCAATCTGTTTTCCTCCGCCGTATTGAATTGTACAGAGCGCGCTCATGCATCGAATCAGTCGGGTAAATAGGACAAGTTATGTCTTTCGTTTCGATAGGAAAACGTGGAGAAGGAAAAATTGAAAAGAAAATATATCTACTCCATGCAACTGCGAGCTTTTGTCGCAGGAAATATGTAAATATATATAATTTTAAGGCAGATCGATCGTTTGTAGACTTTACGAACATTTCAAGGGAAAAATAAGGAAAATAAACGAACACATTCTCCAGGGGCGTGCGAAGCGAGAAGTTCAATGTTTGTATGTGTTTGTATAAAAAAGGAAAGGAACGTACGGGTTTCATTTGAAACGAAGGTGCAATTGCACTTCGCTTGGTACATCGTTGTACTTGCGAACAAAGTGACGGCACGAGATAAAAATAGACTTTACCGCAACATTCAACCTCCTCTTTTCGCTTTTCTTACCTGCGGAACTGTGGGGCACACGTTAACACGCGAAAACATTCCATTAGCAGACCACATGATATTGCATTTCGTCTTTGCGGGATGGACGCGAAAGAAAATTGGATATAGAAAATACGATATTTAATAATTTTATGTGTGTCTAAATAAATTTTTAATCCTCAAATAGAATATTTAAGGACGTCTAAATAAATGAAAGAATTATCCCTTTTTTATGGAGAACATCACAAAATGTTGCTGTATTAACTAATGCATACAGACAATTTTTATTGGATTCATCTTCGTTAGAATTGATATAAAAAAATTTTTATTCCTCTTAGCTGGGTTGAAATATAAAATTTGCATTTTATTCCTCTTCGAAATACAATATTGTCATTTGATTCCCCTACGTTAAAATTGAATTAGATATTTTTTATTCGGTTCTTATATTCGTTAGAAATGGCATGGAACATTTTTATTCAGTATAAAAATCCCCAGGCAAAGTATAAATACATTCTAAACATTCATGTCGTTCAGAAGTTGCACAAAAGGTACTAGAATGAATTTCTTATGTGCATGGTTTAAGGGTTGCGCTAGGGGTGCAAGCGCACACTTTAGAGAGAACCACCCCGTATAATCCTCCCTTCCGTCGGATGGAATCGAGCCACGATACAATTCGGTGCGCGGTAGAGAAACGCGAGGGCATTATTACCCCACTTTTTCAGCGTGCTTCCGCCAGCGAAATCGGCATTTTTCACCGGATGGCCCTTCAAACCACCCTTCGCGCCGTTATCGACGGGGTTGAGTGGTAAATCTCGCACGTAGCCACTCTCGAAAATCCTTCTAATTATTGTAACCGCTCCCCGTGAACTTGCCGACGTATTTAGAAGGCACTCACCTCGTAATTATAAATTTTACGCTTACACATCCGACCCGCAACCCCCCTCCTACCCTTTCAAGGGGGTTGAAAGCTGGTCCCTGTAAACGTCGCGCTGCAAGGGTAATAAACTGGAAATACGGCCGAGCGACGATCTTTCGACGAGCTATATATTTTACGGATTTTCTTTAACGAAACGAAATTCCCTCCTCTATTTACGTTCGGCTGTCGTAATAAACATCTTGGAATTCTGCGGAATCGTTAACCTTGCAAATTTTAAGCTGCACGCCAATTATTCGATTTTTTAATATCCATTCTATCATTTTTTAAATCCGATGCACTGCGTTATTTTTCATATTTTTCAAGACGTTCTCCACACATTCCTCTCCATAAAAATTCTAGTGGTCTAAATATTATTTTAAACCGGGTAGCAGTTTTTGAAAATCAAAAGCTGTTTATGTTTATCCTAATAACTAGAATTATATTTTATTTTTGCAGGAAATACACATATTTTATTTTGCAGAAAATACGAGTATTATACAATACTCGCAGAAAATCGTGGTATAAACGTCCGCAGATTATGATAGTCCGGCAGGCTCGAAAATTCCGAATCGAGTCAATAGATGACCATCGTAGTGACGGGGATGAAACGAGAGACCGGAAAGCCGGTCGTCATCGTTGTCGGTGGCGCCCGTGTTAATTTGCTTTAATGATCGTTGGCCGAAATAGAAAGGGCGCGGCGTATAATTGCTGAAGGTCCCCTCGTTGCCGCGTTCCAGTTACATTTTCTCTCTCTCTCTCTCTCCCTCTCCCTTTCGTTCTATCCCTCTCTCCCCGCAGTTCCGGCTGGCAGAAATTCTAAAGACACTTATTTCGTGAGCTTTGCCCGCTCCTTCGTGTAACAATGACTGCACTTTGCGCGCGCGGCAACTTGACCCACTTGCCGCCTCTTTTCTTCCTATTTATTTTTTAACTTGCGCGGGGACATGCGCCGCGATTGACACACGCGCGCCGCTCCCGCTCGGCCCCGCTCCTCTCCGTTCCGCTTTGCTCTACGAACACACATATTCCAGCGGCGTTTTTGTTCGAACGGCGCGAGAGACACTAACGACGAACGAATTTCTGCCGTGATCAGTTTTTCCCCTGACCAACTGGAATTGGGTGGTACGACTGCTGACTCGACAGTCGTAACTCAATAGCGGCTCGAACCCATCACTCATGCCGACCGTCGAACCAACGAATTTCGATTGTTACTCCCTTATGCGTTCATCCCTACCTGGACTAGCCACTACGCAGATTTTCCGGCATACAGGGCGATTTGTTTCAAGTTTAAGTCTATTTTACTTGTTCGACTGTATACTAGCCTGTATACTTTGTCCGATCATTTGTAGTCTAATACTACTTGTTCGAAAATTTCCTGGTAAATACTGAAAATATTCGAACTTTATTTCCGATCATTTCGAAGCACATGAAACGATATAATGGGTAATATAAATCACCAACGAAATTCGTATAAACAGAAATTCCCTCTCCATTGCTAATTAATTCAATAACTATACCCTTGGTACAAACATGTATCATTGATACCCATGGACGCGACAGATTACAAACTTGAAATTAAACAATTATTATCCCCGTCCTGTTGCAATCAACATAATTCGCAATGAACAATCCTACTATCAATAATAGGAACAATTATCTTGCCTCAATCAAATCTTGTCTACTATTCTCAACAATTCTAGTGAAGTATAAAAACATGTTGCACTTTGTAGGTCATTAATAAACTGGAGATTTTTATACAAAATGAAAATTTTCTGACTCATTTAGAACAAATAATAATAATTTTATTAAATTCAAAATAATATGCAGTTTCGTGTTTCGCACGTTCATTTTGATCATAAACGCGTCAAATGGACGGCCTAGTAAAATATCTTTACAATCTCAAGAATTGTAAAATAGAGAATCTGAGATCCGTCATTCTGACGGGTTTGGAATGTTCTAGTGTAAATAAATCAGCTTGACGGAGGTTGCCGCTGAAATAATCCACTGAAAAATCTTCGGTTTAATTCCCGTGTGCACAGAACAAAGAAACCCAGGACAGTGTAAACCTCCGACCAATAAAACAACGCCTCGAACGGAACACCGGGAAAATACGAAAGTAGCCGTCATTTCTCACTCCTAATTCCCTCGTCGTCGCGATTTTTCCAAGGTATCAGTACGCCAAAAAACTTCCGCCAAGAAAACCGGCTCCAACCACCGCGTAACACGTCGCTCGTTTAATATTCATAAAAACATTTTCTCGCATAATGCGAAAAACTGCGCAAAGAAAGATTTGCTAGTTCCCCTTTGAATCCTGGATGAATTAGTTCCCTTCCTCCATCTTCGCAGCCAACATTTTTGCAAACATAAATCTGTGTTATTGATGCGTGTTTTACAAGTTCATTGCAAAGATTTACGCGAACAGAATTTCACTCGAAACACGTTGGTTGTTCGTACCCATCGCTACGTATTTATTGCGTTCCGAAGATACTATAAATCCCAGTAATCATTAATAAAACCTTCATTTCACGCGCAATAAACCATTCTTCGCGATGTAAACGCATAAAATCCGGAGCTTGTTGGTAATTTATGGCGGCGATTGTAAAAATGATATTGGCGGAACGAAAAAATTGATCAGAAATAAATTCTTTGCCAGGCGATAAATTCTTTGGGAATGCGAGAATTAATGAATCACGAATATATGGTGCGTTCTTTCGATGCTGCTGCAGTTTCGAAAATCTATTGTGTCGAAATGGAGCACAGAATCGTATTTAAATCAAAGACAATCAGCCTTATTCCAGAGAAATTGAAAACAAATCATTTTATACGGACAAAATAAGAGGGACGAGCTCGGTAACACAAAAATTAAAATCTACTGTATTTTCATTATTCGTTATTGACTTTTGTTTTTCCATCAACGAAACAAATTATTTCCCTTATTCTAAATTATACAGTGATGTATGGAAAAATTTTAATACATACTTTTCTCTTATTTCGGTGGGTGGAATTTTATATGTACGTGACTTAAAAATTTTCATTTTATTCTATATTTATATTTCTCTTATCTAAATCAAACTATTATTTAATAAAACCAAAATTGATTAAATTTATTTCTCTTTGGTGCGTTACATTAAACATTTCTAAACCTGTTCAAAAAATAGTGTTATCCAATGATGTACGTGGCGATTAATGTATTAATCGTGGTTACTGAAATTTGCCCATATAAATAGATCATCTACACGATCCCTGTGGTATAGATATGCAACCTAATTATTGCTTTCGAGGCATTCTCTCTCGACGTGGCAGGAAACAGGGTAAAATACAGTTGGAAATTAATCTGTTACATGGCGAGGCTATAAAGCATTCGATCGTGCATATCGCAGGGACGAATGCTCGGACTTGAACCGCAACTATCTGCTTAAGTTTCGACATAAATACGTCGTGGCGGTGCGATGCAAACAGGAACCACGTGTCTCGTTTCGTTACGGCCGCGCGGGGCCGGAAATTAAATGCAGATACCTACTCCGATGCTCATTTCCAGCTTTCGTAGTTAACTGCCAGTTTATCAGGACACTGCTCCACCGAGGGCCGTCGATTAAGAACACAGATACAATTATCTCTTATTTTAGCACGTCCACCGAAAATATCTCAGAATATATCTAACAAAACAAAAGCTACACACTACAACAAAATTGTCGATATTTTAACTACGATCATTTCGTTAAAAAAAAATAGTACAGCAATGTACCCGTACTCATTTTGAAGCTTGAAGCCTCTACTTTCGCAATCTATTGTCCACTTTCATTCAAGATATCTTTTCGTGATCCACTGACTGGGAACCTGAAGACACTTTTTTAGTCCAAAATGTTGCGGATTGAAACGTCTGTGGAAACATGGAAAAATTTTTCTCGTGACTGAAACCAAAGTAGAATTAAAGATTGAAGCTTTCCCTTTCCAACGAGTGCTTGAAACTTGATTTACGGTTTTTTGTAGTTTATTTATGGAGCTTTGAATGAACGGTGTATTGCCACCCTTGCAATAATATGAACGGATCACACGAACAAACTTATTCCTCATTTTTGTTATATAAAATAATGAAACAAAATCATACAACAATTTTTAAGAGCTTGTTGGAAAGAGGAGCTTCAAACCTTCAAATCTGTGATAGTTTCAGTATGGAGAAAAATTTTTGGGAGTTTCTGAATTTGCAGCATTTTCGACTAAAAACATGTCCTCACCTACTACATCGTGCAGAAATATCGTAGAAAAAAATGAGTTGAAATTTATGATTGCACTATTTTTTTCACGAAATTATTATAGTTGAAGTGTTGGATTCACTGCACAATTTCGTCCACAATGTGACGATCAATAATCTACCGCAGTAATGCGTTAAAACATGAAAAGCGATAGTCGTTAATTTAACGTGACTCGCCTAAGAAGCATAATCGCTTAATATTCATACGCATGCCTAATCAGAACATCGTCGAAAGCTGCGTGTCACACGATCAATATTTATCGCTTGTTTAATTTAGTCAGGAAATTGAAAAGAAGTTCGCAGGGAAGCTTCAAAATTAAATAGCGCGTACGTAATTGACGGAAATGAAGACAAAAGCCTATTTGAATCCCGTCTGTTCCGCGATTCCGAAGCACAACATTCTTCTGTTTGCTTCCTTTATTTTCCGCACGCTTCCTTTCCCGCTCGCGGGAAAGAAACTTCGGTCCTTCTCCTCTTCCGTTTATTTATTACACCCGGGAATATCGCGCGAACGGTTTTCTTGCGGTCGATGGAACACCATGAAATATTGCCGGGCCACGATCCGCTGCTTCTACTGGCAATTCATGCTCCCCGGTCCCCGATTAGTCCGCGATTTAATATTTTAAAATCGAGGCGACGATTTACGATTTCTCATTAACTGGCTTGCTCCCGATGATCACTCGACTGTGGATTTTCCGCGATCGAGTGGATCCAAGAAGTGTTTCTGTCCACATTTAAACTGTGATAAATTCATAAAAAATGATCGTCCGACAATAAATTTGGGCTTGTTTCAAAGCTAGAAACATCTAGTTTGATAATCCACCGTTCATTTTATTCTGAAATTTTCCTTCATGCTGTACTGGGCGAGAAACTGAACTGAATGCGTTTTTTCCTCGAAAATGCACATTCATACGTCTGTGAAAAATTTGAAAAATTTTGTCCGTGACTGAAACTACCACAGATTTAACGATTGAAGCTTTCTCTTTGCAACGAGCGCTTGAAAATTGATGTACGATTTTTCTACGTCGTTTTGTCGAGCTTTGAATGAGAGGTGTAATACCAACTTTACAGTAAGTACATACTTGTTCCCCATTTTTGTCCTGTAAAACAGTGCAAAAATTTTTTAAAGGTTTTCGAGACCTTTGAAATATGAGGCTGCAATAAAAATATGTTCGAGGAGAATGAACGCTGCCTCGCCAAAATAGAGGCTTCAGGCTTTGAAACGAGCCCAGGCTTATGGTCGCAGCATTTGTTTTTACGAAATAGTCACAATTTAAATATCGACGATTTTTCAAGAAATTTAGTGTTCGAAAAAGCTAGGCAAATCGTGTTTCCGTGGAAATAAAATTTACGCAAGCGGCCGTTTTTGATATCGGCTGTCGAATTTATCGCTCGAAAATTACCCGCTGTAAATTTCGCGCGAGCACGCGCCGCGTTTGCTATTCCCTTTTCGCAGGTGGAAATTCGTGGCCAATATATCGGCGACGATAATCATCGGGAAACGCGTACGTTCTATTTCAGCGGGCTCGCCTAATTACATCAGGCTATTATAAATAAACTAACCGCTGTCACTCCCACCGGAATTATTCGGTTTTAATTACGTGGTGGGGATGGAAGCGTAAAGACGGTAGAGGATCGATTAGAGAGGGCTAATTGAGGAGGATCTCCGATGTACCGACTAAAACGTAACGCTGAAGTTAGGCCCGTAACATAATCACTCGTCTTTGACTGCCACAGGCTACGCGTATAATTATCTAATGCAATTTCTGGCAGCGTCATCTCCTATTCAAAGCACGAATTTCGACGTGAATCCGCGCGCTACCGATAGCCTCTGGCCGCCACTCAGGATCGCAAAGCTTCCACCAGATCAAGATCACTATCGTGAACGGACAACAAAGCTTCTATGAAATTGCCCATGGTTGCTTTGTAACCGCGAAGGATCTAGTCCATTGACTGAAACTCGGCTCGAGGCTACCATATGTAAACATTCGGTTATTTTCCGTGATCAATATGCTTTTGAATGGGCATCGTTTGTCGTCGCTTGAGGCTCCAAGTTTGGGAAAACAAAGCACAAATGGAATTCTTAATAGCTTCTCTGCACAAAATATGGAAAACGTACCAGGGTCGGCCACATTTCATTTGAAATAATGTATTATCTTTATTTGATAAATAACATTGAACACATCTACGTGATTCAAATGAGTTATTTTAAAATCATTTTTGTGTTACAAGTACTTGGCTAACTAATTAACTGAGATGTGGAACTGTAACTTTATCTGACAGTTATGTACAATGTGATAATAGACAGATGTGATAATGGCGATAACAATAGAGATAGATTTGATAATAGAGATAATAATAGACAGTTATGTACAATATGTATAATAGAGGAATCTGTGTTTTAGACGCAGTTGACGATACTGACAAGATGGAATTGAACATTATTTGGGAAATGATCAAATAAAAAACAGAATGAAAAATTATTTCAAATAAATTCCAAATAAAATAGTACGTGGTTATTTCAAATAAAATTTAGCCAAATGAAATACTATCTTAACTATCATTTCTCATCTGGGTAAAGCCCAAGTCTGTTTATCACACGAAAACGAGTCGGGTGTAGGGATTGCAATACCGAATACCGATATTTCGTGCTATTTTGCAATTTTGTGAAACCGGTATTCGCTAAGGTAAAATACCGATATTTTCGGTATTAGCTATAAATAATAAATATTTTTTTGGTATTAATACCGGTATTCCGGTATAACGTTTAAAAAAATACCGAATACCGGTATTATATTTTTGGTCCGGTATTGCAAACCCTAGTCGGGTGTATTTATTCCTCCCAGTTGTCACAGATGCAAACAATTTCTATTCCGCATAAAAATCCGTAGTTATTGTTAACTGGAAAGCGATCTGATTCGCCTCGGTGCGGTCAATGATTCTGCTTGTTTGGTCCTATCCATTCCGTTCCCCAGCAGTCCAGTCTTAAATTTCGTGTAGCGTGTCGCTGGCAGGTTGAAAGCTCCGTGATCCCGGGCCGTTGAAGGGAAAATAACCGGGACCGATGAGGTAAAAGGGAGTGAGAGCGAAATATGGGGGAGGGATAGAGCACGGTTTTCACCATGCAGAAGAGGGAATTTCGCCGGCGAAATTCTCGTCGACCAACCGCCAATTTCCTTCCGCTTTCTGCGCCCTGTTCTGCACGGCCCACATTTCCTCGTAGCCCGGGCGTGCACACATCGCGCACCGGATATTAGAGTTTTATTGTCACGAGACACAATTATGCCTCCTCTGTTTGCCGTCGTTTCATTGTTTTCGTCTGGAATCCGTCTTTGACGACCGGGGCCCTCCATCATTGTATTCGCCCCTCCCTCAACTCCTATCGCGGCTCATTTTTCAGCTGAAACTCCGGACCAGAAACTACTCCACTTCGGCATTCTCGCCACGTGAGTTATCGGCAATTATCGATCGGAATTTCATTGAATTATTCGAAGAAAATAATTGGACAGTCCCCGGCTACTTTCGCGATGGAACGCTCGATACAACCCGATTGTCTCTGCGATGGTTCGATTAATCGAATTCGGCCACGCCAGGCTGCCCGATGCGTTTTTCAGTTGATTATGTTTATATTCAATTTAGTGAATTATTCAGTTTTTACGTCCGCGCGGTTCTAGTCGTCTGAAAATAATCGGGAGGAAATTCTGTTCTGGTGAAATGGAGGCCATTTTGTTTGAATAAAAATGCAAGATTCGTCCAAAATAGCTAGCAGTATTTTTACAAATTTTATCTGCAACGCTGATAGTGGACTGAGCCATCGAAAAATATTTTGAGAGAATAATCGCTGGGAAATTCTGCCGAGCTGAAAAATGGAGGCGATCGTGTTCGAATAAATTCATAGCTCGTTATCAAATCTTCCGAATGTACACCACTGTGCAAAAGAAAGAAGCACCCAGTATACTTATAAGATATAATGACAAGCAATATCTTTATGCAGAAATCGTATTGTACAATGATTGATTTATTGCATTTAAAGTATTAGATAATCCGCAATAACACATGTTCTCAGAATTATCCAATTAAACAGCGGAATCCTTTTTCAAAACTTACTGCGTTCTTATTTGATTTTTTACGCTTTTCTATTAAATATGGCCGGGTGCTTTTTTCTTTTGCACAGTGGTGTATATAACAAATATTTACGATATGTATTTTCTAAATGTTCATAATAGACCCAGATAAAAGACCATCTATTTAGAAATTCTAACCTCTTGTCAATTAATCCTTTTAACTTCCTGAGCCAAGTCGTTTTGTTACACTTTGAAAAGGTTATTTATTATTTCGGAAAAGTCGAGACCTCTGAAAGAGTGTTGCGACACAGTATGAATATTAATGGAGGTCGGCGTACATGAAATTTCTATAACAGTCGGCCATAGGTAGGTAACTCGCGACGCAATTACGTTGTACAGCTTTCGGTGTTTGTTAACAAGTTGACGCAAAGTACACGCGAGGAGGACAGAAGTCACACGGAAATCCCCATAAATTTCGAACAAATATTGAACGCGTTAACGAGCGAAGTCAAAGGAACGTAATTTTACTGAACACACCCGCCGAAGTTACAGTGATTCGATACCCACCCGTGGCAGTCGCAACTTTCTTACTCGTCATGAAATCGATCTTCAAAACAATACATGGCCCACTAGGTTCACCATTGCGCCCCGGCTCGGGTAAGTTACGAGTAGACTGCGGATCTTTATGTATTTATAGAAAAACTGTGAAAAATTTAAAAAATTGAAGATATTAATATATATTAGGTTGGCAACTTCCACATTTTCTCAGACAAAGTCATTTATATATATTTTTTAAGCACGAGTATTTTATATAAAATTAATCGCAAAATTCAGATCTTTCCAATGATATACAGTTCGAAAGTAATGGTCACTGAATGCGGTTGAAAATTTACTATAAATTTAAAATTGAGGGTTTTAAATTTATATGGGATAAATCAAATTATTATATAAATTAGAATGATACAATAAAAGAATTACGAAACAAAAGGTCGCGAATTTAGTTGCCAACCTAATATATAATTTCCCCTCTGTTAAAATCATTACGGGAAGAAATAACATTTAATTTAGTTTCTATTTCTTGCAATCGATGCAGACAATTTTTATTTTTCATAAAGATCCACAGCCTAGTTATGAGTAAACTGTGGACCGTTATGCAAAATCAAAATATTCTGTGTCAATTGCAAGAGACAGGAGCTACACATTTATTCTCAAATAATTTGAACAAGTTGTCAACAACCTTCCTTCAACGTACTTGAAGAGCAACGCTTATTCTTCAGAGGAAGAATTGAATCGAGGGTAAATAGTTACTCCGTCTCCCACGACAGATACGGAACGCGTTATGTGACACGAATGACGTATGACAGAAGCGTGGGGGAACAGCGTCGTAGAGTGGGGACACAAGTCCTAATCTGGCGCGTCTGGCGAAAGTGTGGAGCCTCGAGGCGCCGATTTCGCGCGAAAAGTGGAGAAAGTCGGTCCGTTTGTCCCCGTTCGCCATTTCGCAGGGGAACGTAAGCTCGCCGATATTTCGCCGCGTAATCCCGGCGAGGAGTAGAGCGTCCCGTAACTTCCAATCAACGGTAGGCGAAGTTTTCCCTGGTAAGTGCACGGTGTCCTCGAAAATTGCACTTATCGGACTTCCGGGACGAGACGGAAGAGGCTCCGGGATTGTTGTCGAAGACTCCGGTGCTCTTCAGCAGCGGGTCCCGGTGTTTTCCCGTGGAATCCCGTGAAAGAATGCCGGGACACGAAACCGGCGAGTCATGAATAGATGAGAGCCAGATAAAATTGAAAAGTTCGCCGGTTCCGCAGGGATCGTGCACACGATGTGTCTCTGTGAGTCGCCATTTTTGGCTGCGCTTACTTTTTCTCTCTCTCTGTGTGTATATGTGTCTGTTTCTCGTCGCTCTCTTGAAGCTTTCGGCCAGCAGAGAGGCTTATAATTTGCCCTCCCTTCGTTCGGCCTCCTCTTGTGCTCCTTTTCCACCCAGCTTTTTTTCAGGGATTATGCGAGCGAGTTTATAAGCGGCGCACATTCAACGCTGCCACACGATTTCCGATCTGAGAGAAAGAGCCTCTTTAGCGCTCAGCTTCTTCGGGCTACGTGACCCCGTGTGCTTCACGATCTTTTGATTTTTCTTCTACGGTGCTGTCACTGCTTTTTAGCAATTTCTGCGCGATCCGCGGTGAAAGGGAACGGAGATAAAACCGGCGACACGCGGCTACGCTAAAATTCGAAATTGGACCGGCCACCCCAGGCCAATCTCTATCGAGTCATCCGGGAGATGATGCCGCATGGATGTTTATGCAATTTCCGGGCATTGATGCGGAACAGACACTCCGTTTCTAAGCGAAAACATACCGCGCGGAACTGCGTCCGCGCGAACATGTTGGCGGACTTGGTGATTCCGATAACCGACGGGTTTATACAGGGTGTCTCACTTGCGTGTGACCCACAGAATATCTTCTTTAACCTTCGCAAGGTAATGTGGGGTCTCAGAGACTCCAGCTTCAGATTCTTGAGAAGAATTTTTATATGAATAAAATTAAATCTGTTTGTTTATTTTCTATCCTGTGTTATTTTTTATCATAAATTTATTAAAAACAAGGCCATTTATGAAATTCATTTGTCGGGGTCTAAGAGACTCCACCTTACTATTTATTATGAGGTGTCATATTTATGTGTTATTAGACCTTACCTTGCGAGGGTTAATTTTGACAAAGGAAAACATTTTTTTTGGAACCCCCGCAGGGCTTGTTTTCAAGGTTATCAAGGTTATGTTTTTTTTTAAATAACTATATATGTGACCTTCGAATGACCTTGAACTGACACTGACCGAAGATGAAGGGCAAATTTATACTCCGTTAGAAATGCATAGCATATTCTCATATGAAGTTCTGGCAGCACAGAATTTTGATCGTTTCATTATGAAGAATTGGAGATGTGAAAGAAACATTTGTAATTATTATTTGTTTGTACTCGAATGAATAATGCGTGCAAGTAGACTTTTGCATATCACCTGACGTCAAGTTTGTCAGGTAAAACTGTCGTATTTTCCGAAGTTTTTCGCTCTAGCAATGTCCCGAATGTTTCTTTTGAATCCCCATTTGGCCCGACTTTTATTACCCCGGGCTGAGGTATAAAAGTAATGTGGCCGAGGCAGCCCGTCATTGGTTTATCGTTAAAAGTTGTACAGTAAATATGTCCGTGAACAAGCTGTGTTTGTGGCACCAGACAGGAATCTCCACTACCATTTTAATGGCGGCTCGGACGATTTTTATGTGGATTTTCGTATTCTCATAAAAATTGGGGGGAAACTATGAATCACGTACAGATAGAACAGGGGTTCTTAAACTTATGTAGTCCGAGGCCCCCCTCTTGAACAACATTTTCTTTGCGGACCCCATACCGACCCTTATAATAAATATTGGTAAAAATCTATCGCTGGTTATTTTAATAAATGGTCTTGGGGGATGTAAAGTTAATGTCAAAATTGTTTCGCGGACCACAGTTTAAGAACCTCTGAAATAGAACATGATTATACAAAAAGCTAAATTTCGGAAAACTGTCGATATTTAATCCTCCGAGTGCTGTGCCGGAGTCATTTTTGACCGGGAACATCCAAATTGTCATTTAAGTACCCAATTTGTGGCAATTAAACTAACTGAATAGCTGTTTCATTGAGGATATCGGAAAGACTTAATGTGTCTACACGAGATATCATCAAAAGTAAATTTTTAAAAATTATTAATTAGAGCTGTGAAAGATTCTAAGCATTGCCAATTATATAGCTATAAAATTCGTCCGTTGTCCGAGGGTTAACACATTGACTCAGCGACCACAAACATTTTTTTTCTCCAAAAATAAAAAGAGCCTTAAAATTCCTGGAGTTATTATTTCATTTGAAACTAACGATTGTGTTATCAATTTTCCAGGCAACCATCGCCAGGATCAGGAACAACAGGCACATCAACGGTCTCCTCGAGTGGGCCCGACGGCGAAAATGGCCAAAGTATCAGTTTGTACCCGGTGGGTAGTTCTGGTCCGCCGCAAGCGGATCCAGCGGCTGTCACACCGATCACGACGACAGCAACGATGTCAATGGTCATACCTGGCACCGTTGCTGGGTCTGGGACCGGGCCCAACGTTACCAGAAGCACGTCAGCACCCGCCGCACCCAAGCCACATGTACAGGTGACCAGCTCTGCGAGCAATCCTGGCACGCAGAGACCCAGGCTGAGGAGGAACATGAGTCGAACGGAGGCAATCAGGAGGTGAGTATCCTCCAGAGTCCCAAAAAATATTTCACATAGCAATTTTAACCAGGTACAGCGAATAAACAAATTATCAGGGTCACTTGCACATATCGCTTTTGAAGAAAACCGGCATTACTAAAAAAATTGCGATTGTTCGCTTATGTCATAATTAGACTGCGGATCTTTATGCATTTATAGGAAAATGGAGTAAATGAAATTCAAAATGGTTGGAAAATTTAAAAAATTGAAGATGCCAATATACGATTTCTTCTTTATTAAAACCACGAAGGGAAGAAATAACATTCAGTTTGGCTTCTATTTCTTGAAATCGATGCAGACAATTTTTATTTTGCATAAAGATCCGCAGTCTAGTCATAATCAAAATGAAAAAATGGTATATTTTTATGTGGAAGAGTGTCACAAATGTAATTCGCTAAAATTAGTTAGCTAAGCCCTTTAGTTAAAATTGAAGTTTTTTTTTAAGAAGAGTGTCACATGTCTAGAAAAGTTAACTCTAAGTATGTACTGTAAACAGAGCAGAAGATATTGCTGATGTGATTTTATGGAGATAAGTGATATTCAGTTGAACTTTGGTTAAATCTTTAAATGGGATTTTCTCCAAACTAGTAGTTTTCGAGTTGTGCCGGTTTTCTTCCAAAGTAGCGATATAAAATCATGCTGACCTTGGTATGGCCTTTACCCCTAGATTCAAGGTCAAATGGAGAAAAATGGAAAAATTTTTAAAAATGATTTGTTTTTGAGATATTTGAAGATTTCTTAGACACTTGGAGGAACAGATGTGTATGTGTGTACACAGCTAATATGAAATAAGTACATTAATATATCAGAGAAACATGTAATTATAAATTATTAGTCGTGCAATAAATGACTTTCCGTGCAGAACAATGTCTCTGTTGGTTAAAAATTAAAGATTGATGCTCGTAGAATGAAACCGCTAATTTATCGTTTCAGTTACATCAAACGCGAAACCGCGCAATTCTTCGGCGTGGACGAGGAGTCTGAGACTGCTGAGAGACAAAGATGGCTGGACCGAAGACGGAGAATGGCGTCTAGGAAATACGGTGCCCTTGTTCCGGAACACAGACCACCGGATCCTGATATTACAAGGGACGTGCCAGATACCACGGATCTGCCAGAGGTAAGCTCTCTGGTTATTAACCTTTCGAGTATGATGAGCTGCCGTGTTTGACAACCCGCCGGAAGTCACATTCCCCTGGGAGCTTAATTCCAGACACTTAATTATTGTTTATTTGCTCCCCATCCGCGAACCCAGAAATACCTTTCTTGAATCATAGATAACTCGTTATCTGTACTCCGATGCTTGGCAATTGCATTCTCTGTCAATTTCCTACTTTAATTTTGAAGAAGTCAATCTTCTATTTGAAAAATTCTTCTTACAGCAAGCGTGAAATTTATGCGAATGATTTTTACGATATTTTCTTATTATCTTATGAATGTTTGAGTGTGCTTAATTAATTTTTAAAGAGAGCGTGACACCTTTGAAGTCAATTTTCAACAATTTTTATAAGTAAAACCGTGGAAGTAATGCGAATGATTTCTACGTAGAACGATTCTGTAGAGCCTTCAGAATACAACAATATCTTTTTGTATAACATCATGAACATTTATATATGTTCAATTAATTTTTAGAGGGACTGGGACACTACCGACGTTTTTTTTTATGGAACTCGGCAGAAATCTGTTAATTCAGAGTTTAAGTTTGCACATACAATTCCACGTGCAGTTCAATTGTCGAGCTCAAACATTGAGCTATTGGCTCGAGTCCCATTAAAACTTGTTCAGAACGGAAACGCGACATGCGCCCGCGAAGTTTTGTAATAGCTGGGGAAGTATACTTTTGTTTACTTTTTCCGGAACAGTTTCAGTAACTTCGAGCCACGTTTTTGCGCGGAAATGCTGTATAAAAGAACTGCGTCTTCGTGTAGAACGAGTCGTTTCCCATGAAAATTGTGCCGTATAGCAACCGTAGACGTTGCTCTTCGTTATGAAATGGACTCTTGCAATTTTTTCTGCCGCGACGTAAAGCACTGAAAGTTTTTTACGTGTTTTAGCGTTTATTGCAGTTTGTATGAATTAAAAATTCTGTTTTCTTCTTAAATAAATATCATTCTTTGTAACATTATATTTTATAATTCCTTCGTTTGTTCGAACCATTCATTTCTTATCCGTAGACTGCGCGTCTTCATGCAAAATAAAAATTTGGCTCATTTGCAACAAGACAGATTAAAATTTCCTTTTTCTTTAACGATTTTAATAAATTTCAAACAATTGACACCCTTAGACTGTTTTAAATTGCACTGAATTGCCATGAATATTAGTATCCACTAATAAGATGTTCCTTTTGTTATTAATAAAATTGTTGTTAACAGGGCGTTACACTGAGAAGATGGCAACAACCGGTCAGAAGGAAAGATTCCGTGGCAAGAATGACGCTTTCTGGTCTCCACTACGTCGTCGAGGTGAGTTTCCGATAAATTATTCAATTACTTGGGAAATTAAACATGGATTATCCATGAACATTGATTTGTAGTAAATTGTGGCCAGAAACTTCTCAAGAAATGCGTAATGTGGCTTATTACACATTACACGGTTTGTCAAGCATATTTTACACTTCAATGAAAATTGAAGAGTGCAAGTAAAAAAATAATCATTTCCCAAGATACTTTCCAATTAAATGAAAATTGTTCAACGAGCATAATATTTAAAAAACACAGTCTAGAATTTTAGAATATAAAATTACTTTCACCAAAAAAATAGTGCCATAAATTCGAACATTAAATTCTAAGATAAACTTAATCTTGAAACTCAATCCAACGCAGACTCAATTAATTCTTACGTAAAATTCCCGGGAACGTGAGCTCCCAGTAATCGCAGATTCGGATCAGTATAAAACTCTGGAAAACAGTTCTCAAGCTCGCCGGGATCATAAATTCCGAGTGGTGCAAAATTCGAAGCCGGGTCTAATTATTTCCCACTCCCTCGCTCGCGTATCTCAAAGGATTAAATCGCAATAAAACTTCCGGGGATCGTGAATCTTCGGCGGAGACGATGGGATCTGTTTCCGCGTCTCATTTCCGGTTATGGCCGATGGAAGTCAAACCAGAAGAGAGTAGCCAGTTAATCTACGTTGCCGATGCACTGTTCGGGGGGGTACAGCTGCCGACGAGTTAAGTTCTACGCTTTCCCAAGCAAGCCTTGCACGAGATCATTAAGCTAACGAGGCAACGGTAACCCTCTCTTCCGGTTTTCGGGAATCGGCCTGCGCTCGTACTTGCGCGAAAACGCAATTCGCTAGCTTTGATATCCGGCGAACTTGCGCATCGCGTCGAGCGGGCGCTCGGTTAGTTGCTGCTAATTTCGGACGCGCGTTAATTGCGATCGGCAATCTGCGTTCATTAGGGATTTCGCAGGATTCCCGCTTAACGAGACTCCAATTGCTTTCGGTCCTTCCTTTCGCGGGTTTCGGACTTATTTCCTCGGCAACCTTGAATCACTGTCACTGATCGAATGATTAGACTCGCAGAAATATACCATCTCATCTGTACTACGATACAATTTATTTATTTATTTATTTATTTATTTATTATTGCTTTAAACCAAGTGGGACTACGATACAATTTTTGGTAATTATTTAGAAAGAGATACTCCTCTCCGATTTTGATGAAATTTAAATATGTTATAGATTTCGAGATTTTGAACAACTTTTTCCTTTTCACATATGCGCTACACAAATAAAGTAAAGAGAATGGAAATGACTTAATTGTAATTTTGAACCACACATTAGATGTTTCAATATTTTTAAAAATGTACATTTACATTTTCAGTAATAAAAGCGTGTAACATGAAAAACTAAAGGAACGAAAGAGGCACACCTGGGTAATCCATCTGTTACACGCGAAAGGGAAAAGTGATTTAATTAACGCGAACATATTTGGCCATTTCAAGACCGAGAATTGTAATTAATCCGGCCATTGAGAGCGTTCGAGCGTTTACCTCGTAAACACCGGGGCGAATTTGATCGAGCGTATTTAACTTTTTCATTTAAAATTATCAAAGTTCCTCCGCAACGAACGTTTACCCGTATCAAACTTTTAAAAGTCGGAGCTTGTCTTCGTAAATCGGCGAAGTTTTTTCATTAACACAGGCATCGAATAATATTCGGCGAAAAGCAGAAGAAAGCGACGAGTAATAACTTCTCGAGTGATTATAGATTGTAGAGTAACGGCGCGCTTAATTATGTTCGATTTCGTCCCGCGAAATTCTTTTCTTTTTCTTTCTCCAACGTTTCTCCTCTCTTTTTTCTCTCTCTCTCTCTCTCACTCTCTCGTTCTGTCTATACTTTCCTCGAGGAGATCGTCAGTCTTTTATTACGGGGCTCGCTGAAAGTACACAACAAGTTTCCATTGAGTGAAACAATCTCGTTTCCACATAACTTGCAGCGGAAATTCCAGCGAATTTCCATCCGCGGGAACTAGCTCGAACTTATCTCGTATCTTGTTGGCTAATTAGTTTTTTGACTTTGTTTCGAAATTCCATCGCGGGGGATGCTCGCCCGGCGAAGATATGAAGGGACGCCGAGCGCCGCGTCGAGAGTCGGATAAATGAAACGGCTCGAATTAATAGAAACGCCCGAGAGCCCGGACGAAGCCGTGTTTCCACCTTTCAAGCCGAGTAAAAACTGTTAAAATGTTTCTGCCATTCGCCCCTCTCCTTATCTCGCGCAAAATTTCAATGCTGGACGCAAGTAAATCCTGCGGGTGTTCGCGGAAGACGAAACTTTTCTCATTCGCCGCGCACCATTCTTGCAAAAATGTGCACGCTAAATAATGTTAATTAGACTGAGGATGTTTACGTGGGAGCTGCTTCCAGATGCTCTCTTTTAAAAATCGACGGTGCTCTTTACGCTCACTGAATCCCCTGTGGCAAAGATGAGAGAAAAGTACTGTGTTACCTATAAAAATACGAATAAAAATTTTGCCTTACCTGTAGCAAAACTAAGAGAAAAGTACTATACAATGAATAAATTTATTTATTCGAGCATGTGCTATAAAAATTGCAAGATCTAAGTAAACTCAATTTTATAATTTTTCTCAGGAAAATCATTACATTTTTGTTATTCTATTTGTTTTCATTTTATTACATATTTCATACACATAGAGCAACAAACGTCTTCAGTTTTATGAATATATTGTACATAATAATTCGGGTGGAATTACATCAAATTTGAAAACTTTTTAATATTCAAAGATATAGCGCATTATATATTTTTTTATTGAGATGATTTAGTTCGTGAGAAAATCAATTTGATGGCTGCAATGTTTTATATTAGTTCGGAATATTTTAATATGATGTGCTAATATGAAAGTTCAGGGACATAAAGCTGCGTTTTATTTGCATACACAGTGTGCAAGCTGCTTATTGCTTAATAATAACACTTAATGGACTATGAAACTTTTAAAGCACCTAAAAGCGGAGTTAAAACATTTTACTTCGAACTTTCACGATTGGTGCATTCTGTAATAATCTCGTGCTGGCATCGCGAGTGTAATAACAAGCTTCTATTAACATTCTCAATGTTCGACAAATTCGAGTACCAGATGCAAACTACACCGTCATACTTCAACAATCTAAAACTCAATTTTCGTGTAATTATTTCCATCGCGTATTCACTTCAAAATCCCAGAACTTGAACAATTTTAACATCAAAAAATTACTAATTTGTACTTTACTAAAAACTGGGTTGAAAGCATTAAAATAAATCGAGATAATATCAGGATTGTGCAATAAAAATAATCTTCGTTCGGAACGCCTCACTTTTATAATTTTGGTAACATTTATTTAACTAATAATAATAAATTTATTTGGTAACATAGCAAACAACAATAAATCGATATTAATATTTCAAAATTCCAAAAGTTTGAGGAAAAGGTTGAAAGCATTAAAATAAAACAAAGAAATATTAGAAGCACGCGATAAAAATTTTGTCAATTTTAATACCACGGTGTTTCTAAGGGTCAGGTTTTAATATTCACCTTCTCCGAAGGTGCATTTAATTATTTAATCTAGCGGACAAACCGAATTACGTTTGCGACGCGTGATAAGGTCGTCCTCCTTGCTTTTAAGGTTGTTCCCAACAAGCGAACCTCACTACCGACTTTCCAACGGTAGAGAATGGCACTTCTGTCGCTTTATATCGCGCTATGAACATAAGCCGAGAGGCGAACAGACAAAGAAAGTACATTTAAACTAGAGACGAGGACAACATGTAAACACTCTTTGACACTTTTCTTCGACGGAAGTTTCTCCCGCGTTTTCATTCGACGGCTGCTGGCGGACTCGCGTGGAATTGACAGAGCAAAAACGTGTTACAGTCAATCTATAAATTCGATTCCTTCGCAACCGGTCTATCCATTTTAACTGAGAGTCACAAATACGATCTTTATACAAAATGAAGGAGAAGGATTGAGGTACCATTCGATATTTTATGGAGAACCAGGAAAAAAATTATTTTCTTCTTTTTAGTGCATTTTAATATAAGCGTGGGTTTTAAAAAGTTTTTTTTTATATATTTTATTTTGACTCGGTATTAATCGTCATCTAAGTGCTCAATTTCTAGTAAGTAAACTGAATGCTATCAGAAAGACTGTGTCTACAAGAAAAATCTTTAAAATATATATTTGAAAAAATTAATAACTAAAGCTGCGAATTATTTGCGAGCGTTAAGAATTAGCATGGCAAATTTACGGGAAATCTTATGCCAGTCGAGAAGATTCGTTTCAAAAAAGATTTGTTTGGAAAACGTTTGAGAGCAGACAGGAATAATAAAATTCTCGTCAATATATTTTCACGGTTTTTGCCGGTTCCGTCGCGCAGTTTTAACAGCCACAGGCGGGTTTACGCTTCGGGAACGTAAAGACTCGTCGCAAAAACGCTTTTTCCCCGGCGATCGTTAAGTATGCAACGCGCCGGAACGTTCGCGATGAGATTCGCCGGGGCTCTCGAATACAAAGATCCATTATGGAATTTACATGGGGGCGTAGTATGCATTTAAATAAGTTGAATCACCTGGTTATTGAGACGGGGGAGTTAGGGTAGTTTCTATGGCGAGGGGATCCGCGATCGGCTCTTCCGCGCCTCGATTTTAACTGGCCAGAAATCCCCGCTTAATGACTCGTAAAACCACACGGATTCTATTAAATGCGCGCAGACACCGGGATGACTATTCGAAACGTACAAACGCTTCTGTTCTCGGACAATTTGCCAGCGTGTTTGCACGACGGAATGAAAATTTTGAGTGCTTTGCTGTTCATGACACCGCGAAAAATCGGGATAAGTGGCTTTGCTAATAACTGGACTGTGATAAAAATCCTTTTCCGAAATGGGAGGTCTAAATTCATAGTTCAAAATTTTTTAAATATTTTTACTGCTTTTATTTACGAAAATAATCGATAAAACAGAGATATTCTTTTAGCTGAAACTTAAAGTGAGAAAATATCTGTACAGGGTGTTTCAAAATCATATGTCTCGCGGCCACTATAAAATTATTCTGCATCCTTGATAGTATCGGTTTAGGGCAGGGGTCGGCAACCTGCGGCTCGCGAGCCACATGCGGCTCTTTGGATGTGAAGCTGCGGCTCTTTAGTTCCATACGCAAATATTATTTATTTTATAAAAAAAAAACATTTAAAAATCGTTCCGACTCAAAAGGTTGCCGACCCCTGTCTTAAAACAACTTTAAAGTTCCGCAAGGTATTTTACGACACATTTTGAAACCTCCTGTACATTGACGAAGAAAATGGACAGTCAACTTCCTTTCGGAAATTCGTTATTGTGCTAATCCTGTCGACACAGCTCGATAAATTGTTTAGTGGCTAGCGGGATGAAATGGTAATTTCGAGCACCGTCTATACGAGCAATTTCGGTGGGGCATTTCCCGTGGATTTTTCAGCAGTTCCGGCCCATGCTGGCCCCGAGGCGTCTCCATCGCGGATCCTCCGTGTTTAACCGCAAACATGACGAAAATTGGAATTATAATTGGATCGTGCGGAACAATAATTGTTATATCCGGGACGTCGTGTATAACGCGAGATTCCTCCTCATTCGTAAAAGTCTCTTATATCTGCTCTCTCTCGTTCCCAGATAAATCGAAAGTATTTGTTCTAGATCGTACGAGTACAGGGGTGTCCGGGAGACTATCGAACCCTCGGAAACTAGCAGAGAAATGAATATCGTTGTCCCCTTCACTTTAATTATAATTCGCTAATCGAAAATCCTGGGCGAGAACGATCCACGGGAATTGATAGTGCCGAGTGTGCATTTCGGAAGATAATTCAAACCTGCCGTTGCGGCAACAAGATAAGGAAATGTGTTGTGCAAAGAAAGGTCGGAACTCTCTTGCTGCAATTTCCATGGAAATGGCTCCACGGTCTTTGGCACACTACAGAACTCTGTAGATGCCTCGCTGCTCTTGGGAGAATGTAAATTACGGGGACGTAATTCTTTCATGGTTTCTTATTACTTTCTTCGAATTGTTGAATATGTAACGATCTTAGATGCTGCGAGGAAATTCGCGAATAAAATAAACAGGTCACCGACAGAGAGATTCTTAGGAGATACTACACTTTACGTATAAACACCATAGGCCATAGGCTACACAATTACATTCAGCTGTGACCAAAAGGATCAATAGGAGGTAAAATATGTAAATGCCAATGTTAGGAAATAATAATCATCCACATTATTTTATTGCATTTCACCCTTCTTATAATAAACTGTCCATATAATTAATTGTTCAATATTAATTGTCCATGTTAGGCGTTAAATTAAATAGTGATTGTCAGTGTTAGACAGTAAATGAAATAATAGCTGTCAATATTAGACATTACTTTCCATTTAACATTTTAAAAGAATGTATGTATGGTCTCCTTTTAAAACAAAACCAATTTAAGTTTTGTATAAGATACGACGTTTAAATATAACACTACCGGTCAAATGATCGGTTCTAGATTTTTTATTTCACAATGAATGAAATTATAATGATGCTTTCATAAGAAATGATTTAATAAATATCGTTATTAGAGCACATATTATAATAAGAAGCACGCGAAGTTTAAATAAATTAATTCTTGTCATTTTTATAAGGCAACCACGGTAGCTCGGTACGTTTAGTGTTAATATAATGAATATAATATAGAATGTATTCATTGAATTAAAAGATAGCGAGAAAATCCAGCTAGAAGAGGGCGGAAGGGTTCGAAATAGGAAAAGCCTGGGCCAAAAGGGTTGAACAAGCAGGCGGATAAATAGTTGAATAAAACATCGGCTGTTCTTAATTGAACAAAAAAATCTCTGGAGTTCCGTTTCCGCGTTGCGGCCGGGTGGCCGTAGAAACCGGATAAAATTGCTCGTGAAAACGATTCTTTCTCGCGATCGCGGCCACAAAAGAGCCGTCGCATTCCCGTATAATTACAGGATTATTGTTCGCTCGCGCGGTCGTCCCGGCGTCCCAACTAAATAAATGTAGATTCGCCGTTGTAATTTCGACGACCAGGGAGAGGAAATTGATTCCCGACAGGATTCAGCTATTGTTCCTGTATCCGAATGCCACCATTGTCCCGACATTCTGTCTCTTGCCCGTTTTCCCTCTTCGGACCGCGCAGCCTCCGCGTCGCTCTTTATTACCTGTACTTTGTCCCTGTCGCATCTCTGCTCATAACGCGTAAATACTAAAGCCTCCTCTCCTCTCTTCTTCCTCTCTCTCTCTCTCTCTCTCTCTCCCTTGCTCTCTCTTTATATCTACACTACCGACACGCATATTTTACCGAGAGAATTTCACCTGAAGGCTGATTAATGGCGAACTTTATTGACAGCGACAGATTTTAATAGATTTCCGTCCGGGCGCTACGGGCGACGTATTCTGCGTTAACCGGCTCGAAAACTATAGCGTGTTTTTAAATGCTATGGTTGTTTAACGGGTGCGCGTCGTGTGTGTGAGGGGAAATTCTAATTCGGTTGGGAACTGCAAATTGTGTGTGGTTGATCGAATAGCAGGCGATTTATTTATTTGGCTGCCGATTTTTATGCACTCATTAAGAACTTGACTACGTAAAATATAAAACAGTAAAATTTAAGAATGTTGTCAGGCTGTTTTCAATATATCGAAATTATTGAGGGATGAGAAAGTGGGGAGAACTAATTACACAAGGACATAAATTAAATAAAGTCGAAAATTATAACGCTATTTGTCTTAAAAGATTTCCAGATTTTCCGAATAAACCAAATATTCAAAAACAGGTCGATATAAAACAGTAAAATATTTAAGAAAATCTAAGAATGCTGTTAGGTTGTTTCCAATATATCAAAACTATTAAGGGCTGAAAAAGTGGGAAGTAATTACACAAGGACACAAATTGAATTAAGTCCAACATTAAAGCTACATATTTTTAGAAACTTCCCCATTTTCCGAATAAGTAAAAATTTTAAATAACAGTTCGACGCCATCGGGAGATGCAAGACAAATGGTGTAAAGCTTTGAGGTAGCCGAAAATTTCCGAGGGGAAGTATCGCGGTAGGATTTCTCCGTCTCGCAAACGAATCCGCGGACTCTGTGTGCGTTTAAGGACACTGTCGAGGGTTATTCTTTTCTAGGCCACGCGTAAAATATCCTAATGGGTGCTCGTGTATACAAACGGTCCAGTTCTCCCGGGCTCGAACGCGACACGAGCTGGTAAAGTCGCCGTCGTCGCGGCCCCGGTCGTTGTCCGGATTGTTTCAGCCGGTAGTCGAGCTAAGTGGCAAGTTTTGAAATACGGTCGTCCGTGGTAGCTAGTCTCTATAGAACTTTAGCGGACCAAACTTCCGCCGGACAACGCCGCGCACCAGCCAGAACAGGTCCAGGTCCGCCCGGTGTGTACAACGTCGTTTCCTACGCTTGTAACGAAGAAAGCTAAGTCCTCCGGGCGTTGGTACCGCGCTAATATTTGAATTTCAAGAGGGAATTCGAAGCTCGCGAGGAAATCGCGCGCTAGAACAACGCCGAATTCGCCTACGACCGAGTACAAATTGGAAAAGCCTACGGTGGACACGGGCTAATTGAATGAACGACGATTTCTGATCCACCCGTCGAGATCGGAGATGATCTTCGGTGATGATTCAGAAAGCAATCGAACCGAGTACTATAACGTCGATTATTTCAACTTTCGACTAATTGAGGAACAATATTAATACAGTACAAAATAAATATTCTCAGATATCGTCACGCTGTGGACCGTCACTCAAAACGGTGTTGCTTTAAACTAATTTTTCGGACATTTTTGGGACGCACTGTATAGCGCGTAAATTTAAATGAATTTTTCAGCGGCCTTCAGTACAAACTTGTTAATATCCAGAAGCGTAAATAAAAGCTGGAAAATCGTACATTATGATTTGACATTTCGAATCGCAATCGAAAAACAATTACGATCCCATTCTGAAATTTTCAAAATTTGATTGCTTGCCACGGGAAATATGTATATTAAGTAAAAGCGTTGCTTTAAATTAATTTCTCAATGCTTTCCAGTTTATTAAAGTTTGGGAACGTAAACATGGGAAAACATACTTCATGATAGGCTCTTTGCAATTGAAAAATAATTACGATCCCATCCTGAAATTTTCGAAATTTTGATTGGTTGCCACGTGGAATATAATGTGCGGGTAGGGCGTTGGTTTAAATTAATTTTCCGATCGCTTCCACAGTTCATTCATTTTCAATATTATTTTAATCTTTATTTTCAAAAGCTTGAAAAATCATATTTTATACCAGATCCATTACGATTACAAAATCTGGAACAATAGAAGATGACATTTTAATAAAAAGTCATCTTTTCATGACTTTACAATCGGCAATTTATTTACTGGAAGATTCCTTACGAATTGCAGTGACACGAAAACAAACGTGAAAAGTTAGCTATACCGAGTGCAACTACAGTAAAATAGGATAAACCATTTAACCGGCTTTCAAAGAGGAAAAGGGAAAGATAAGAAGAGAAGACAGGTTAGATACGAAACTCAATTATCCTGGATACACAGAAAAGGAGGGTAACATTCAGACGGAGGAATGGTCAAAGATATGTCGCTTTATAATGTATTATCAAAACAGACAAAGTCTCCTGGACTATATAATTAGATTCTTTGTAGAAAATGCACTTTTATTTTAGGTTTCCAAGATATTCAATCAAATATGTTTCCCACCCCTATAGTCAGAAAATGTTTCTACTACTTGGATACAAATGACGGGCACTAAACAAAATATGTGTCATATATTTTTATAAAAACAATTCCCTTTGGTAGTTAAAACTATTTTAGTACAGTCTAATATATCGATAAAATTCAATGACACAATATAAAAATTCCATAACAATATTGGTTCGAACTAAATTTCTAATATTCCCTATATTATTAGAAGACTGCGGATCTTTATGCAAAATAAAAATTATCTGCATCGATTGCAAAAGAAATAGAAATCAAATTGAATGTTATTTCTTTCCTTAATGATTTTAATAGAGGAGAAATCATATATTGACATTTTCAATTTTTAAAACTTTCCAACAATTTTGAATTTCATCTACTCAATTTTGCTATAAATGCATAAAGATCCGCAGTCTAATTATTAGAAATCTATAAATTAGAGATTAGCAATTTTAAGTCCTGCTTAGTACGATACTTTTTCACGCAGAAATTTATCCGAATTCGAGAAAAAATATATTGCATTTAAAAAACAGATTGCAGTGCCCCTGGAAATTGCACAACATTCATTCGAAAAATTCTTTCGTACAACAACTCCCTCTGTATGAAAATATTGCAGAAGGCCGTAGCGTGCTTGGTAAACAGAATTTTGGCAAGATGTCCGTGGAAGCTGTATAGTCGTCGGCGCGCCACGGTGTCCAGCAATAATGAAAGTATAAATATTCAGGGGCAGCCGGAGCGCAGAGCGTCGAATCGATACAATTCATTACGATATCTCACGTTGATCCCGGCTCCCGACCGATGCCACGCACGTAATGCGTAGAGACGAGAGCCGAGATATCAGCTGTGTCTATCGAGTCACCATGCACATGCATTTAAATCGGCGAAATTATAGCGTTGGGGACGGGAAACCGAACGCCAACCGTTCCGATCTTATGGGATTAGCTGCGAGGGCAGACATTGATATATTGCGCACGAAGGAAACCGGCTTTTTATATTATTAATATGCAGGCCGCGTTAATATCCGGTGATTAAATGTTTAACGGGCTGGATACAATTTTAATCCTTAAGTGGACTTTCAAACTGTACTTGAAGAATGCAATGATTCAATTCAATTATAATGAATTTATTTTTTCAGCCTCTTGGCCAGGAAAAGGAGGCTTTGCAATACTTTTCATTAACTTTAAAATTCGTACAATGTCCTTCCACATATGTACATCCCCTTATTGATCTCTGTTCATGGTTATGTCTAATTTTTAAGATTAAAACAACTCTTTTATATTTAATAGAATTATATTTAATAGAATTACGCATTTTCGACGAAAATTCGGTGCTTCTTCAATTTTGCATTCGAGTGACCTCATTTCTTTTAGAATTATTCAGAACAGGAAGATTTAAGCTTCCCTTTAACATAGCACAATCGTCAGTAATCCTATTAATTTAGACTGACTGTTAAAATTTATATTCCATTTTAATAATTTTATATTATTTATAAATGCAGAATATTACGAATATTGATTAATAACGATTGTTCTTACGTACAATATATTTATGAGATTGCAAATAAATATAATACGAATTAATAAAATATACTGTAGTCGGAGTAAAAATAAATAAAGCAAATTCTAGCAAAAAAGTCCAGAAAAGTGATAATTTTAGAGGACCTAGAAGAGTATAATTTATTGTATTAGCAGGAAAATGTGATAATCAACATATTAAGATTTACAACATATTTTCATTTAGTTCTAGTCACCCACATTTACAATGTTCTATTAACTTTCAAGATTATAACTAATCCCCAACTTTCGTGCAATAGAAACCAGTGGAAAGCTCTCGGAGAAATAAAAGCTTACTTCCTCGAGCCAACATACTGAAAAGATAATGCTCTTCAGTATTCCAGCACTCTCCCGAACCCAGCAAATTATTCACGCATAATAATTGCTTTTAATTTCCGCAACTCAACATTTATACTGCCGATAGTAGTATAAATCGAACACCATCGTTCTAATAAATCATACATTTCCCATATCCGTCACTCCGCCGGCTAAAAGCCCAGTTTTTAATAAATTTTAATATTTGCGATTCACTTTCGCGCGATTTAATCGTCGGATTATATCTAAACCCGCTATATAGGGTTACGAGACCCGCGATTTATGGACCGGATCCAGGATTAAAATTCAATTTCGATCAGTTTATAAATTATAATCGCGGCCGGGAGAACTGCGATTTCACCGTGGAGTTCCGGCTCTCACGGAAATCATCGTTGTTTCCGAGAACGACGCGTCTGCTCCACCGATAAATCAGCATTACAAATAAAAAATGTATGTGATTCCCCGTTTCGTTACACCGCGAAAATTCCCAAGGAAGGAAAACACGTTCGCATGTGCGCAGCGGAGGAAATGGAGTAGGCAGAAACCAGCGAAATTTCGCTCATAACGCTGCGTTTTGATTAGAGTAACGCCGATGTTAGTTAGTATCAGGTTTACTGGCCTCCTTCTAATACATGGTACGCGGCTCTTCTTATTACCGCGCCGCGTATCCTGCAAATTTTAATAAAAACTCCGCTGGAGCCTTCCTTCGTTTCTCGCTTTTACGGGCGAGGGATTCGCGAGCGAGCGATAACGTACGCCATTAATATTTGCGCACTTTCTTAACCCTTGATCACGTGATGATATTTTTTTCATACAGCTGTATTTTGAAATTTTATAGATGGTTGTATTTTGACATTTTCTTTAGGTGATTGTATCTTGTCATTTTTTTAGATTATTGTATGTTGACATTTTTTAGATGGTTGTATTTTGACATTTTTTTCGGAAGCGTTGGAGATGTGTTCGGCGAAACAGGCAAAGCAATTAAAATTGCACTGTGTATTAATTACTTCTACGTTTATTATGAAATAATGTATCATCCATGCGTCAGATACAATTTATTATTTTATAATGGATATACAGTGAAAATAATCTCAATATATTATTCATAGAATAATATATAGTTCAAAAGCTGAACATACTGGTATCATTATTTTTCTTTTTAATTAAATTTAAATTGAAATTCAAATGAAAATAACGCGTAAATTAATCATTTTCCGACATACATGGATTAATATCTCTTTGTACAGAATAAAAAGCTGCATCAATTCACACGTTCACCCATAACAAAAGTAATAATCATCTCTTGAGACTCCACCCAAAACGTTTTTCGCTGTGAATAATAATAACGATGTAAATTAAAATGATAACATCTGGTGTCCCAACTTTTTTCAAAATCGTGTGAAAAAAAAAGAGTTGTGACGTTCCAACTGAAGGGTTAATTTTTGTCTCTAATTCGTGGGGCGTATTCGGGTCAGGTCGCGGCCAAGTTTCGCTATTCCCGGTCGCAAGCCCGCGTCAGATTTATTCCCGCGAAAGTTGTAAAAGATACGGGCGTAAGAAATAAATTTAAGACACCGGCGGCGGATGCAGTGGGACCCGGAGACACAGTTCCGCGAGAGTTCTCGAAAAAGCCCATTATTTTTTCCTGTTGGTTCTCAGGGCCGTAGACGGTTTGTTTTCTAACGAGCAGTTTACGGGCTTCAATCCGTCACCAAAGGGGGGCGGGGGCGGCTGAGAGCTGATTGCTGCGAGCAGTCTTTGGCCCCCCGACTACTCGAGAACGCAGTTCGGATGGAAAATTTTCCTCGAGGCCCCGAGTAATCAGCATTACTCGGCCCTGGTCCGAGGATCTTCGGAGCCAGCAAGATGGATAATACTTGTTTCGGCAACGGTTCCCCGAAGGATACTTTAAAATCGTAATTGCACCGCTCGCCACCGCGGCTTCACCAGAAACTGCCATTGTTCCTCTATATTTCCGATCGTTCGTAGACCACGTTTCTCAGACGAAATATCTACCGCGCGACGTCCAATCACCTTCATCCCCCGAAACTTGACATACAAGTTGAAATAACTTTTTCAACGTTGGACTATACAACTTGAATTCTGTTTTAAAAAGTGGGAACAATTTTACTGCATGACATGAAAAAAAATTGCAATTGGAATTGCAGAAAAAATTCAGGTTCATGGTAAAAATTGATTTTAATCTCGTAGAAAAATTGCGAGGAACATTGACGGTTAATATGGATTTTATTACAGTAGGTATTCGCGTTGATTAATTATTTTACTTCGCAGCCTCTTGTAAAAGGATTTGATAAATTGAATTATTCCGAAGCTTAGAGGTGGTCATTTTCACATAGTGAAACAGTGCGGATGAATTTTTCGTATCTCTTTTTCATTGATACTCTTCGAGTAATCTGGAAATATATAATAGAAATAGGAATATGTGTTTTGGGAATTTCAATTTTCCAACATACCGTGTTGGAGCAAATCCCTCCATTAGTAGGACAGAGCAAAATAAAAAGACAATTAATTTTACTCGTTTTCGAAACTGTTTTAAACATAATTGAATTTAGCCAGGCGTTTGGGAAAATCGTCGGTCCGTTTAGAATATCTCCAGCGTTTTGTCGAGCGAAATCGACGAATCCGATTTCCCAGGATCACGGCGATTTCTCTCCGTTTCCAGGGATTGCAGAATATTGCCAAGCTATTGATTGCAGCAATTTTAGAAACGCGGCGTGGTAATAAAACAAATGTTTTCAGATGTAGCTACGCGGAACACGTAGGTTAAACAGGATCGGGCAATAGATCGAGCCAGCAACAGGGAAAACGCTGTCCGAGGCGGTATTGCATAATTGAAGGCAAATACCGTCCGACGATCAATACAGTAATTAAACTCCGAAATGAATAATTAGGCGCGAACTGGGTCTGTGTAAGACAACGCAATCTCTCTGCGAGATACATCCGTAAATTTCAGTTCCTGTCTTACTTAACGTCTCTATAGTATACAATTTCTGTACTTGTAAAAGCAGAAAATGCAATTTAAAAAATTTTTATGTCTATTTAACACAATAAAATATTAGGAAATTTCGGAATATCCTGTTACTATCAACAGTGAATAAATAATCGTAGTTCTAGACATTTAAACATTAATTTTTCACCCAGAAATATAAGAAATCCGCATCCACAATAAAAATAATAATAAAAATAGTGAGATATTGTTTCTAACTCAGCCTCCCTCTTTCGTTTAACCCTTTGCAGTCGAAGCTATTTTAACTTGGAGATTAAACATTTCTCCGACCTAGAATGATTCCATTGTATATGATTTTGTTCATTTTATGGATATGAAATTGATATAATATCTCATACAATAGTTAAATGTGTAGTAATTGATTAGATACCAACATATTTAATAATATAAACAATATTGTAAATAATGGTACCGCAATTTTTAGTGGTGACTCTGAGTCACCCCTCGACTGTTAAGGGTTAAAATAAACATTAATAATAAACCCGGAAAGTTACCATTGCGAATACCTCTATCGATTATAAGGTATAAATTCAGTAGTAACATCAAGCAATGGTCAGCCACTCCACAAAAATCGCGATCCAGCAGCAGAAACATAATTGACTAAGGCTAAGAATGAAGTTTTAATTTTAATACTTGCATTATCAATATTGATTATAATTAATATTGATTTTTAGAGCATTGGAATTCATTTATAGATCTACAGTCTGGTTTCACAGATTCCAAACTCGCTGCTACAGAAATAAATTAAAATACCAGTTCGGTCAACAGGATTGACCGAAAGTATTTTTATTAGTTCAAACTGCTTTCGGACAGTTCCACGCAGTGTGAGCCGAGCACTCGAGGCAAGCAACAATGGAAAAACACAGAAAATCGCGGAGCACCTGGCAGAAGAGGGAAGCTCATATAAAATTTATTAAAAAGCTGGCTGCACTTTCCGCTGAGCTTCGAACGTCCCTCGACATTTTTTCCGTGTCGTTGGTACGCGATTTATTATCCGGCCGGTTGTTTAAATCCGACGTTCAAAAATCCACGGGTCATCGAGCAATTCTCGGATCGGTCTGCGCACCCATCCCCATATTGTTGCCGGAATAATAGATTTCCCGGTGATATTCGGCTGTTTGTGCTCCTCGAACTCCTTGCTACCCCTTTCCCATCCCCTCGATCCCGCGGAATTTGTTGTCGCTCATTTTTCAGCACATATGAACGCATCTAAACAAAGCATTTCTTATTAAATAGAAAATATATTCTTTCTCCTGTCTACAATGTTAAAAAAATTATATTTTCTTTCTTCAATCTTCAGAGTGATCACAAAATTATTTAAAAATGTTAATCACACGATTCATTCTGAAATGATAAAATTAAAAACTTCACTTTAGAGGATAATCATAATATTTCCAGACAATTTGTTCAATTCTGAAGTTTGCATTAGATATTTATTTCGTATGTCTTTCGGTAGTTGTTAAACAGATTCAATATTTTTTTCGGGACCGATCTCTTAATGCGAAAAAAGCGTCGATACTTGCCGGGTGACTTAATATTTATTCTACGCGGAGGGAACAGGCTAATGAACGGGTAGCCAGCATTTTTTCGGACGGCGCGGCGGGGCGCGCGCGACTTCGAATTACGGGACGGCTTAATTGCGAGCAAGGCCCCGACCAGGGCAATTAACGCTCCGGGGATCGCGACAATATAAAATCTCATCGGATCGGCTCGCAGCCGGCCGATAAACACGCCGAGAATGTTAATCCCAGCGTGTCGGCCGCGAAATTAAATTCCATTCTATTTTATACCGACCAGATTCGCGAGCCTACCACTGCTTTTTTCATGGCTCTACGCGCTCTTTCTCTTCTGTGTTACGTTCCCCCTACACCGCGGTGTGTTTACGCGGAACATGTTTGTTTTCGGACGGTCTGAAACGCGGAAAATTGAGATCGCGATCCCGCGGGTGCGATTTTTCACCGTTTTCCGAGCGCGTCAGCGTTCCCGAGTGAAGCTCGCGCCGTGTACCGTCGATCACGCTGTAATTTCGATGCTGCAGAATAATATCAAAATACACTGTGTAACAAAACAGGTAACCAAGGTAAACACAATTGTGTGTAAAAAATCTACCCCGTCAATTTTATTTTTGTAAAAAATATTTAAAATGAAACACTCGGTTTCGGAAGAGACATTTTATGGCGGTCTCAAATATTCTGTAGGTGGACGTGATTCCGTCTAGCGAAGCTAAATTTTGAAGGGCACTAAATGACCTTGAATGACCTTGAAATTCGAAAGTGTTATAGGACAGTGAATTAGTCTTGGGATAGGCTACACGCTTACCTAAATAATAAAAACAAACAGTCTCGAATAACAAAAAAAGAAAGGTCACCTTGAGATCTCGGAACGTAAGTATTATTTAAAATATTTTTGAAAACAAATTTAGTATTTATTTATAATGTAATCATACATCTGTTATTTTTCGAAATAATCTCCATTATTTTCGATGACTTTGGTCCGTCTTTCAGGCAACTGTCGAATTCCTTGACGGAAAAAAGATGGCGGTTTTGATGTAATGAATTCGTCAATACTTTTTTCCACTTCTTCCAATGTTTGGAAATTTGTATCGGCTAAAATGAATGAAAATTGAATGGAAATGAACATTTAAGCAGAATTGAATTCATTCATCAAAATGAAAGCAGAACAAATCATTTCAGCGGCTTCGGAAGCATTTTTCTTTAATTGAAAGTATACCGTGTGTGAGTCTTGTTCGACGCCGCCATTTTGCTTATTAATAGTTTCTGTTTTGACAAGATCTCAAATGTTTCATAACTGTAAGTGCTGGTACTTAAACGTTACAAAATGGCGGGCGATTATTTGCATTCAAACCAGAGTTATAAATAATTTAATATCAAGGCACCGAATTAATTTCTACACCTAATAATTGCGAATAATTGGTACGAAACTTCAAATGCGACACCCTATATAGTAGGACGTATACAAACAGTGCTAGTACCTTTTGCTAATTTTATATATATATTCCCAAGCACTCATTAATTTGCAATAAAACTATTGAGCACATGGATCGGGACCGAAACGAATTTTTGGGACGAGAAGATAAATCGCCGCCAGCGGGAGACGGTTAGGAGGATTGAATTTTTGAGGCGGGCCGACGCCGAATTTTAATTGGAATAACGCCAGTCGGCAGACAGTAATTCGCATTAATTCCGAGACCTTAATAATCTGGAGCCCGATTGGCCAGCCTGCCGGACCGATGATATTGGATTACACCATTGATTCGCCATTAATATCGATCACTTGACGCGCCGCTCGCGACAAGTTTCATGACTATTCACTAGGAGCAGTCATTGTTTCGCGATCACGTAATTAAACAAAGCTCTACGTAATCCTACGGAACCGATCACTGATGCTACTCGATGCACATGCGCAGCAGCTTACTATGGAAAAACCTGCGGGATGCGTTTCGAATGCGTGATTAATGGCCGACACCCGTGGATTCACTTCGCGCGGATGCAAATCTGAAAAATAGTGCTTTCGTGATTATTTTTTATGGATCGCCCGAGTCGATCGAGTTAGTGCTTTTTATAATTAAAATATAGCTATTGGATTGTGTATAAAAGATTCTTAGTATAAGAGTGCGTTAATGTTCGATGTTCGATGTTTTCACGAAGTTTCCATAAAACGGTTTTAACGCCTCGCGTTTCTATGGTGTCAAGTGGCTACAGGATTTTCAAGGTTTTCCGACATCGATTAATTGCTCAAATTTTCGCCGTTAATTCGTACCGTTCCGGAATTACGTTGATGAAACTCCGCTGCGAGTAGACGGAAGAAATAGTGTTCTTTAAACGATCCTAATCTTGCAGAATTAGCGCAATCGATCTGACCATCCCAGGATAATCCGGATAAAATAACTCGTAAACATTCGGAGGATCTGAAAACTTGAACTATAGATATTGAAATTAGAAGTTTCATTAATCATGCAATTAACAAGAGATCCTATAATTTATCTCTATTAATTTTTCTAAAAATTCTTGAATTTATTTTTTACAACTCTGATACACTATTAATTCTGCTATACAGCTGTATAGAAAATTGTGAGGATTATTTTCAACACTTCAATATGTTTTCGTTGTTAAAACATGAGCAGCAAATTTCCGAAAACGAGGCCACGAGTGAAAGAACGGATATTTCTAATTACGGCCATTCGATTTATTCCAAGACTAATTTGTTCGATTCCTGAAGTTTATAAAATTAATTATGGAGCACTTGTCAGGGGGTAATTATGAAAACGGCGAGGCAGAAACGAGAGATTTGCAAATCAGTCGTGGTAATCATCATCCAGCTATTACGGAGCATTACGGCTCATCGCCGTGCGAATTAACGTACGAGATATAACATTAGTTACGCATACGCGTTTTCTGATATGAATAATTGCACGCTTAATTGCATAAAATAATTCCCGAGGTCGTTATCGTACCGCCGTAAAATAGCATTACGCCGGTCCCAATCAATTGGCCGGTGTGGCATTGTTAACAGACGCGCGGCAGCCCGTAGTTTAATATTAATGAATGACGTTACGCTTCTCGAAATTAACGACCACCTCTCGCCTCTCCACCGTTCGCCGATAAAGCTATTATAGATACGTTGTTCTAATATACGACTATGAAAACGCGCCGGAAAGAAAGCGGCCGGTTTACGGATTAACAAAGATTTATGGAAACGATGATGTTGCGCCCGGTTATTATCAATTCGTTGCAGATACTCCGTAGAATCGCTCTAATAAAAAATAACGAGTGATTCCCGATAGTGTTATAGACCCATACACCACTCGTTCGCGGTAATTAGATTGCGAATGCCTATGCGTTTGCAGCGTGAATTGCAGTGCAGAATGTAAACGCGATATAAACTGTCACTGAAGTGTTGCAGAATTAAATTAAAAGTGACTGCCTTATACAAATGACACGATTGAATTCATTTAGATTTTGTGCGATATTTATTATAGTACATAAATAAAGTAATGTGCACAATCATTTCCAATGGAATCATAATTTCGATAATTAAGGTCTAGCGTTAAAGCTTCGAACAGCGTTCTAAGAAAAACCAAGGATTAATGATCGAGCGAATGAATGACTTTTTGTAGTAACACATTCATTCATAAATAAAATATTTTTTTAATTATTTGCTTGTAAATTATGTTATATTTTATTCATTCAATAAATTTTTAAATTTGATAACATCTCGAGCATTGATAAATTAATGTACAATCTCATCTAAAATCTGTAACACACTCATTCATAAATAAGTTGTTTTTTAGATTGTTTGCTTGTAAATTATGTTATATTTTATTCATTCAATAAATTTTTGAATTTGATAACATCTCGAGCATTGATAAATTGATGAACAGTCTCATTTAAAATCTATTTGCACCCCCGAGAAATTCATCCCCATAATATCTCACGTTCCAAGACGTTTGTCCCGGTTATCCGCGATCACCTCGGAGCAAATAGCTTGTAACACTTTATCTACAGAATTACATCCCCGCAATCCCCTGGCATCGTTCAATTCGATTTATGATATCCGCGGCGCAAAAAACCGCGGCCATTTCGATCGGACAAACGATTAATATAGAGATACGATTCGGGAAAGTTCTTCCGCGAGATATCGATGATAAAAAGAAAGGCTATTATTGGAGAACTATCTGTATCGTTACAGTCGCTGACGAGAACCCGGCACAGAGAGACACTACAGGGCAGGCAAGAATCGAGAAGCTTCCCGCCGAGTGTGATCGCGTATGGGTCCGGAGCAGAGGCGACGTCGGAAAATTCACAGGACGAAGAGAGGTCCTTCTTCGACAGGCCACCACCACCCCCGCCGCCGTTGCCACCTCCACCATCGCAGCAATCGCAATCGCAGATCGAGCAGGGTATCGATGGACTGGTCAAGGACGAAGAGGACGGCGCCAAGGTCGCGGATCTACTCGAACCCGCGGCTGAGAGGGAGACGTCCCAGGAATTGATGAGGCAAGTCTTCATTGTTTTAAATACATAATTTATTGGGTTACCAAAATTACTCCCAATAATTTTATAAATATAATTTATTTGGAAGAGACGAAATTAACTTATATAATTTTCACTGTATTTTGGTAAGATGTTGAGGAACACGTCCAGAAATTATTGGGTCGGAACGAAAGTTCGTAGCGTTTGTAAATTAAAATTGAAAACTAAAATTCAGATATTTATTCATAGATTTATTCAATAATATATTTTCCATTCTGTTCTATTACTTTTTGCCATTTTCGAGGTAACTTCTCGTGTTATTGAATAAACATATGAATACCTTAATTTTATCTTCGATTCTTAATTTGAAAACGCTACGAACTTTCTTTCCAACCCAATAATTTCTGGACGTATTACAATATTTTCACAAATTCCCTTTTTCGAGCAGTGACTCAATTGAATTGTCCCATCTGTCTTCGAAATATCCAAAAAATGCATAACACGAGTAAAAAACAAATTGTTAAACAAAAAGAACTCCTCTAATAAATGTGGTAGTTTATCAAGAAGCTTCATGGAAAGTTTTAAAAATGAAGAAGAATTCTCTCATTAAGCTGAAAAGGAAATTATATCGTCACTATATAAATTAGGAAAACTTGTGCAGTAGTATAATTCGCTTTGCCAGCATAAAGATTACACATTGAAAGTGTCGTCGATGAACACAGGATTTTAATTGAGTTTTGTTGCTGTAGGCTAGCGGTGGTGAGACCTGAAAGGACGACGATCGATGGGCAGGGCAGAAGAGTTCGTCACATGCCGAGGGACCATTATATTTCAAGGTGAGAGTCGATCCTCGTTTCTCTTACTTTCGCATTAATTACACTATAACGTCACAATGAATCCTTTGTATGCAAAAATATTCGTCCTCATTATCCCACATTCTTCGCAATTCTTAAAAAGAGGAAGTAAGAACGAACACCCTACACGAATCATGTCACCAATTTCTTTAAACAATATTAGTGAAGCTTCAACTATTCCTTTCGAAATAAAAGTAGGAAGAAAGTGAATATTATTAGAAGAATCAAAAAACTCATTGTAGAAAAAAGTGAATTAGCACAGTATTTTAAAATTATCCAAGAACTGCTTGATATAATTCGATAACAACTGACGGGTTCAGAGATCAAATTTAATAAAGAGGAGACAGCCACGCAAGAGATTCCACTGATAAACTCAGGCGTCTCAGACGCCAAATTTGTGACAGGAATCTGATTAGCCTCTTCAGGATTATTCGATTAGACATCCTGAAATTCGAGTGTATATCAGGACTCGACGTCAGAGCGGAAAATAAAAGTCTGACGTCGAGTGCGGAGTGTCATGATCTATAACGAGAAGGAGATTACAGAACAACGAGTTGGAGCAGGTCGAGGTACGACACTTCCTTGGGCGAGGGCACGAGAGGACAGCAGGACGAGGGGGTGACACTTAGGGGGGATGCATCTGGACCCACGAGGATCCCACCGAACACCATAGACCGGATATTCGACAACAGTAATAGGCGACAGTACGGCATGGGAATTGTCGGCAGATTCTTCGGGTGAGTCCAATCTTACATTTTCTTTTACCGACATGTACCTCGTCAATATAATAAAAAATATCTTCATGTGCTGTTCACGTTTGCTGTTCATAATTTCCTAGAAGAAAAATTAATAATTAGTTAATAATGCTTTCTTACATCCACAAAAATAACGATGTTCAAGTACTAAATTTCAAGTTTTAACTTCGAAGCGAGATTGCGCTGGAGGGAACATAAATACCGGGAAATGTATTAGCTTGGAAGATAGTGAAAGGTTTGCCCTTGATAATGAACTTTGTTCGAGGTCGATAGCTCGACTCGTTCTCGAGATATAACAATTCAAAGTTGAGGTGTAAAATGTTCGCCGCGGCCAAATAGCAAGGAGGCGCCCTGACCTACCTCACTCGGGAATTACGTATGCGAGGTCGGTGGTGGGGATAAGGAAACGCTGAATCATCTTCTGTTACTGACCAGGCGGGGAAATTGAGGGGAATACAGTTACCCCCTCTCCGGCATTACCGGATTAGTCAGGTAACATTGTGACACATGTACGACAGAGATGAACGCGTCACGTGCCCGTGGCGGAAGCGTGGGGATGCTCATCGCCGGAAAATGGCGGACTAGAATCGTGGAAGGGGAAGGATAGAGTGGGGGACAAATCTTAATCTGGCCTTTGACGGTAAGTCAGTAAGAAGGTTGCGCGTGAGAGGCTCGCTTTAAACAACCATATCTCCTGAACGGTTCGAGATATCGGAACGAAACAAACTGCACCTTAAACTACAGATTTCCCACCCTCTATCCACGCGAATTACACTGCAAAATCGTTAACGCTACTGGACTAATAAATCCTTAAACTTTCAATAATTAGAGCACACATTTTTCAAATTTTCATGAAAACAATTTTTTAAAAATTCACGTACAATTTTGTTATGCCAGTGGAGCAAATATCTGTTTCATGTAGTTTTCAACATTTTTTTATTGAAATAATATGAGGCGGAAAATAACTGGTACTATTTATTCGATGAATTGAGAGATTTACATTTAGATGTGCAAATTTTGTTTGAAATTGTAATACTCCATATCCGCAGCAATATCGGCTGAATTTGTTATTAAAAGTCGCAGTCGGACTTGTTAAATATTATGGCGAAGAAATTGCCTATCACGCGTGTTGGTATCGAGTTTTTACCACGTTTTTTCATCTATGTTTTCGCGCCGGCATCGGAGTATTAATATTACGGAATCGTAAATAGCTGGGGACAAACAACGAAGGATAACGGGGGAATCGTATCCGTTTGTTTGGACACGTACATACTTTTATTAGATACTGAGCAATCATTCTGCATTGTTACGATCGTTGTTCCGCATCGATGAAGGAATCGATTCCGGAACGGTCAGTAAATGAATTTCCATACGAATAATTCTATTCGACGAATGTTTTTACCCGTGGCTCGTCAAAACTCCGGCCCGTTTACAATTTGTCACAGCCGTGACACTGAATCGGGGAGCAATCGACACTGCGAAATAAAAGAATTCTGCGAACGAACAATGAACGTGCCCCGACTGTGTGAGAACGGCGCACTCTCCACGCCTAACTACGGAAGGAAATAGCGCGCAAGCATTGCGCGACGATCGATATTTTCGAACAAAAAATCTGGTCATTGTTCGATAAATAAACTAGTTTCTATTAGAAGTCAAACTCCAAAGCCTCCCGATATATTCGACGCGGAAAAAGATACTGCATCGGAATCCAATATCGAATTTTCCGAAATTCCAGGCTTCGTTCGATAAATAAATTATTGGCTACGCCGATCAACGATCCTTTATTTTGTTAATAAACTGTGTTTCAATTCAATTCGGAGCATTGTTCGACATTCTCCGCTCTGAAAATAGTAATAGATTTTATAAAAGGCGATTTCCAACAGAGACTTTTTCGTTATTTTAGGAATTCACATTTTTATAATTCTGAAAATTAATATTCTGAGCTTCCAACTTCGAAATAATGTCACAGCTGGTTCGAGAAGACACTGTTTCAGACACTGTTTTTGACACTTGTCTTATATCTTCGAATAATATTTAGAAAGAAAATAACTATCATACAAGTTTTATATTCCCTCATTCATAACTTCTGGTAAATGTCAGGAGTGAAGATTATGACGCGAAACTTTCTGAAAAAGAGCTGATATTTTAAAAATGTCAAGTGCAACATAGTCGATCGTGGGAGCCGATAAACTTATATCGTTGGAAAATGTTCTCGAGTTAGTAACACTTAGAAGTCACAAAATATATTTTGTAAAATGTTTCGGGACGCAGAAAAAGAATTCCATAAAACAAAAATGAGATGTACGTGTTATATATTGTTGATCAATTTTATTTACTGTGATTGCAGGAGGTCATTTCGGAAGAGCGTGTCTCAAAAGCCAGACGTCAGAAAGCAATTGGATGACTTCGAGGATCATCGGCCATATTTCACGTATTGGATAACCACCGTTCAAGTGCTCATTTTGATAATATCATTAGCGTGTTATGGTTTCGGACCGGTCGGCATGGACCTTAGTCACAGATCGGGACTGGTGAGTACCAATAATTTTCTTCATTTGGAATTGTTCAAAAAATTCAATCAAGAATTAAATTCTACTTAATGCAATCATAAATAGATTTATCTAAAACGGGGAAGACATTTTTCTACATCTCTTTCTGTTCCTCAAAATTATTGAGACAGTTATAGTCCGTTCAAGAAT
>CM052262.1:6992943-7111001 GCA_028455795.1 Lasioglossum marginatum
ATGTGAGGCTGAAGAAACAAAGACATTTTTCTACATTTTTCTCTGTTTCTCAAAATTATTGAAACAGTTATAGTACGTTCAAGAATTAAATTGTAGTTAATACAATCATAAATAGAACTGCTTAAATCAAAAAGTCCAAATTTCCTGAATGTGAGGCTGAAGAAACAAGACATTTTTCCACATGTCTCTCATTCAGGAAGTTACAGTCGAACCAAAAATTTGTAGTTAATACGATCGTACATAAACTTAATTAAAACAGAGAGATCCTTGGAGAGACGATTGGATAAAAATGTTGTGGTTGACGTTGCAGGTCCTCGTGACAAGCCTGTCGTTGCAGCAAGTGGATTACCAGGAACCAGCGAATTTCTGGTTTGGTCCGAGGGCGGCGGATCTGATCCACCTGGGCGCGAAGTTCGCGCCGTGCATGCGTCGCGACATTAAAATCCTAAAGGAGATCGACGTCTGGCGGGAAAGAGAGCGCGACACCGCCTGCTGCATCCGTAACGATGACTCCGGCTGCGTGCAGTCCAGCAAAGCAGACTGCTCTGTGAGTTCTCATCCTGTTTTCCCAGTGAGATGCATTATAAAATAGTTTACCGTATCATTCCGCGCGCTGTGTCGGTCGTATATTTATAATATGCTCTTCTCTTTTGCGAACCAACTGGTCCGGGGATTGAGATCTACTGCTACGGTAAATTTCACTGATACTTATCAACATTCTTCAGAATTGTGCACCTGGAATCTGCATGCACATTATTTCAGAAAAACTTTTCTTTCACAGCTTAGAATTAAATAATAGATTAAGATCATCAAAGCTTGTATGCACCTGAGATCTGTTTCCATTCTTTTATATATTTCAATGAAATATGTGTTCTATAGAAATCTTCCTGTGTTAGAAATTTAATTCAACTTATTTTTGTATTTATTGTTTTTTATAAACTGTTCCATACACTCTAAATGCATGGACCTCTTAGCAACGATATGATCATGCACTGGATACACTTGCTGTCAAAATTATTATTTTCCAACAGTACAACAATTGCATGAAGATATTTCATCCACTGTTGCTATCAGCTCTCCATATAATATTTTCTTAATATATTGTTTTTCATCGTACCACTGTTTCCTTACAATTAATGAGACGGTCAACGTGTCCAGCAAATACTATGACGTAGTTGCCATTAATTTTTTCTCCGGCTGACTGAAACACTGAATGTCGCTTGAAATTTCAGAACACGATATCGACCTGGAAAAAGTGGGGACCTGGAGACAGCGGACCTGGTGGACGGATAAGCGGATCAGTTTGCGGATTGGATCCAAAGTTTTGCGACGCGCCGGCAAGCATAGCGCCATACGAATGGCCGGATGACATCACTAAATGGCCCATCTGCCGAAAGACTAATCCGTTCAACCAACGGTTTAGGTAAATTCATTATCCCTCAATTCTTCCTTGCTTCGTCTCACGCCGCTATCATTTTCCCCTATGTTTCCCTACTGTATCAACTCCTCTGCAAGCCAGCCAAAAACTGTCCAAACATCACTCCCGTAAACGTGTCAATACTCATCTACAATCTTTAAATAAAAATGCATGTTCAAAGGGTGTAAATTCAAACCTCTCTACGAGAACGGGAAAATTTTTTACACGACCACAACCACCACAGATTTAAAGATTGAAACCTCTCCTTCAAAATGACGACTCGAAAATCGCCATTGATTTTTAAAGAATAGACGGTAAATCCGAACCCTAAAAATCCTATGCTCCTTTTCCTCCTTCTCACATGATTCACATGTATCGTAGAAAATAAGCTCAGAAGAGGCTTCGAAAGCAGAGACTTCGCGCTTATAAGATGAGCCTGGGTTGATCGTTGTACGATTATTTTTCACGAAGTTATAATTGTTTAAATTTCAGCCGTTTTTGGCAAAGATTAAAATTGTCCAATGACTTGCGGACGTTGACGTATTGTTTGAAGATTTTACATATTCATAATGTTTGAGGTACGAACGATTGGTGAACAGTTAAAATCGGGAAAAATCGTTTGCGCTGTCCAACAGTAGAAACGGAAGCCAGAGAGGCACCGGAAGCTTCCCCGTGGGCAAGTACAAGCACAAAATGGCGGAGCACATGGTCTGCGAGGTGATCGGGCATCCATGCTGCATCGGTATCCACGGGATGTGTCGAATCACCACGAAAGAATACTGCGACTTCGTGCACGGTTACTTCCACGAGGAGGCGTCCCTCTGTTCCCAGGTCGAGTGTTTGCACGATGTTTGCGGCATGATCCCCTTTCTCCATCCCGAGTGGCCGGATCAGTTCTACAGGCTCTTCACCACCATTTTCTTACATGCCGGGTAAGTTTCGTCCACAAGAAAAATGAATCGGCTACAATTATGGGAGTAGACTCCTTTTTCCAGGATTACAAGGGTGCGGGATTCGCATTCTCATTTCTCGATGATAGAAAAATGGGGTTTTCCACTATTCGAAAACACTAGATAAAAGATCGATCTAGGGCGCCATCACCCTCAAAAGTCCTACTTTTTCGTTTACGAGGCGTAATTTGCATTATTCGGAAGCACAACTATTTTCATAGCTAAACATGCTGCTGAATAATGCAAATTACGCCTCGTAAACGAAAAAATAGGACTTTTGAGGGCGATAGCGCCCTAGATCGATCTTTTATCTAGCGTTTCTGACTACTGAAAAATTCCATTTTTGTATTATCGAGAAACGAGAACGCGAATCCCGCGCCCTTGCAATCCTTGAAACGAGTCTACCGTCTTAACAGTTCACATTTTATTCTTCAGTTTTCTACGTGAAAACATTATTAGTATCACTATAATGTAGAGATGGGCGTCCCTATCATGTAAGACACTTTATTGACACGTTATGACCGACTCTGTTCACAGAATTCTCCATCTATCCATCACGCTATTGGTTCAGTACTTCCTCATGCGAGACTTGGAGAAGCTTACAGGATCGCTTCGCATCGCTTTGATCTATTTCATCGGGGCTCTGGCTGGAAACCTGGCCAGTGCGATATTCGTACCTTACAGGGCGGAGGTGAGTTGTAAATTTCAATTTTCGTACTCCGCTCGTGTCAGTCCGAGGCTCCGAATATTATTCGAAACCATGTACACATAAAAATGAAAATTTGTGGCATGTGTATAAAAGGGTTCACGTTCTTCAACGCTATATCAAAGTCCAATTTTCATTTATTAAGTTTACTACGATCCACAAATACTTATCAACTGGACCATTTCCTTCTGAACGTTTTATTCCTCTACAAGCAAGGCGAAGTCAAGAACAATTTTATTTTATGTATGACAATTTTACCACTTGTTAAATGATCTATACAGTGCATTGTACATTTTTCATTAACAAACATCTCTTACCGATTTAAAAAACAATGATCTAATTGTTTTAAATTCCCCACTGAATAACAAATACCATTGTCCAGTTTTCGTTGACACGAATGATAGCCACAAAAACACAAAATAAATACATGTGGAACACATTCCCTTCCAAAAACCAGCCTACACTACGTTTAACCAGATGGTAGATATTAACCGAACGACTTAATTACCCTGCATACCGCAGCGAGCAAAAAGTACCATTTTTCGTTAACGTGGATGCCAGCCACGAAAAAGATAGAACACATTCCCTTCCAAAAAAAATCGCCCACGTCTCATTTAACCGAACGGTTTAATTTCCCTCATTTTCACCGAATGATTTAATTATCACATCCCCTCCAGTGATCAAAAAATACCATTGGCCATTTTTCGTGTATACACAAGGGCCGGGGGTCGTTCGTTCGAAATTCTAATTTGCTGATCTGTCTGTAATTGCCGGGGCCCCATCGGCACGGTTTTATTAGCGGCGCGGCGCGGCGTATCCGCCGCCGCGAAGTTTTAATTGAATAATCTCACGGCGCGTTTAATGGAGCATTTCATTGTGTATCGTCGATTTAATCGACTCTTTGACCCGGTCGGCGGCGCACGGCGTAATTGCTCAGGGACCACGTTGCTACGCCCTGTGACTCATATCCACGGGAAATGGTAACGGTATTACAATCGTTCGTTTTACGGGAGCCATTCCCGCACTCCCGACGTCTTATCGCCCAATAGTTTACCCGTTAACACCCCGGTGAACTCGGAGTTGTACGTCAATTCCATCCCGTCCTCCCTATTTCCGAGTGCACTGCAGCGGAGGAACTGCACAGCCTTGGGCGAATTAAAGCGGCAGAGGAAAGTGTCATTGTCGGCGGGCTAATACAGTTAAATTCGTCTTAATTAGACCGGCCGAAGGATCTTCCTGCCCCGAGGAATGATCACTCTAAACTATACGCCCCGAACATTAATTATACTGTTCGCGCTGTCTGATTACGCTCCGGCGAATCTCGAGCCTGGTCACGTTCCGATATCGCGTGATCGTTTATATTACTATAACAGTGAGTGGGGAACTGGTATAGAAAATTACCTGTCGGTTGTGGTGATCTTAAGTACCTCAGAAAATGTAAATGTAAACGTATCCAACTGCATCCGTTCGAGGAGTCTCCCGAAATGCAACATTTTTATTTTGAAAAATGTTTTTGGATAATATCAATAGATTACGAGTTGTTTTAGATGTTAATTCTTGCTGAGTCACCCCGGTACATACAGGAGAATTCAATTGCGCAATTTTAACCTCCGTAAGGTAATGTGGGGTCTCGGAGACCCCAGTTTCAGATTTTTGAAAAGAATTTTTATATGAATAAAATTAAATCTGTTTGGTTACTTTTATCCTGCGTTATTCTTTATCCGTTTGATTAAAAACGAGGCTACTACTCATTGTAAAATCCGTGGTCTAGTTATAATGTTTTTTTATATGTGTTTTATTTTATTGGAAGTCACGTAACCCGAAGAAATACCTGGCGAACTATCCAATGTACTAAATTCCGAACACGTTCAATGATTTTGTCGGCTTCTGTTATGGTAATCGGTCTCCCCGGGGCGCGGAGTTGCTTCGTCTCAATCATGGCAGCCATTACTGTACGCGCAACACTCGTATAACGACGTAGTTCCTCGTAATTGTCGTGTTACGCGAATTTGTGTTGTGCCACACTCGGAGCTAACGATACTGCTGTACGCAAAATTTCCATGATACGCGTTATATTTCTTGATAGCAATAGATAATTCGCGAAAATTAAACATCAATCTAATATCAACATTTTCTGCATTAATTTCACTCTACAGAGCAGCCACATATAGAGGTTCATTTCTTTTCTTAAGAATCGTAATGAGCTGAAAATAATACTACAGTATTTTTAAATTCGTCAAATTCTTTCACTGTTTTGCAGTTGATCTACCCATTTTTTTAGAAATCCCTGAAATCCGCATTTTGGTTATAACATTTGTAATAAGGTGAAAATACTACAACAGTATTTTTAAATTCGTCAAAGTTCATTGTTTTGCATTTGATCTACTCATTTTTTTATAAATCCATAAAATCCGCAATTTTACTATACTAATCACAGAACCACTTGCCAATTTCCAGGTGGGTCCAGCAGGCGCGCACTTCGCCCTCCTGGCGACGCTGATCGTCGAAGTGCTGCACTGCTGGCCGATGCTGAAGCATCCTCGCCGAACGCTCTCCAAGCTGATCTTCATCCTGCTGTCTCTGCTGGTGCTGGGCATTCTGCCGTGGGTGGACAACTACGCGCACCTGTTCGGCTTCATCTTCGGGTTCCTGGCAGCGTACGCATTGATGCCTTTCATCTCGTTCGGCCACTACGACCGTCGCCGTAAGATCTGGCTGATCTGGGTCTGCATGCTCCTGATCGTGGTGTTATTCACGCTGCTGCTGGCATTGTTCTACAACGTGCCGGTGTACGAGTGCGAGGTGTGCAAGCTGTTCAACTGCATCCCGTTCACTCGGGACTTCTGCGCCTCCCAGAACATCAACTTCAAGCGCGAGGAGCCCGTATGACACACGGGGCCGTGCTTCGAAGTCGAATTCGAAACATCATCATCGTCATCGTCCCTCGGTAATACGGACTGTTCCCGGTGGCAGCTGGTTGTCCTGACGCTGCTGTGGGATCCTGGAAAGCTGTCTCGCGATCGTGATCTATCGAGGATCAGCCACCTGGTGAATTAACGAGGGATTCCACTTGGCCGATCGGCAACGAACCTGAAAGAGATACACGCGTTCGTCGCCACGGACGAACGACACTGCCTTAAACTTAATAAAACCATCCGTCCGGGGGCCTAGAGACTCCCCGCGATCCTCTTCTTCTTCTTCTTCAGCCGTGGCCCCCGGCGGAGTGTACATATTAGAAACACGCGCCTTTAAATAAGCGACAGATCCTGTCCAGGATCCATAAACGATCGATCCCCGGGCGTTTTGCTCGGGGATCTACGGAGAGACCCCACGTTGATCGAATGGACGAGGCTACCGGGGTCTCCGGATGTGTACATAGCGAAAGCCGACGACTCTTGTTACATACGATATACATAGGAACGACCTTGATTATCTTTTAAGTTGAACGAGGCGAGGGAAAGTTGGAGCGTGAGAACAACAGGTGAGAGAGAGAGAGAGAAAAAAAGTGTGCGCACGTGTGTGTCAAAAGCACCCCGCAAACCTCCGACGCCGGAACTATCTGTGATGGGCCGCGCGGTTGTCTTCGAGAATATTTTTCATAAGCCACGCGCTGAACGGCTGTCAACATCCAGGGAGGATCCCATTAATCCCACCGGTCACCGCGGAATCGCATGAGCTTAATTTTAAGGTCGATGGTGATAAACGAATGAGGAGGGGCGGAGGGGAGAACGAGGGGGTTCGAGCGAACGGTTCATAAACGGAGGAGGACGACGGAAAGTGTTAACGATAAGTATCCGGTGAAACGAATCAATTTTTTATAAACGAGAGTATGAGAGAAAGAGAGAGTGAGAGAGAGAGAGAGAGAGAGAGAGAAAGATCGACGGGAGCGATATCAGGACAATTAATCAATTTCCACCCTGTACATAATTGTAGACGCGAGCAGGAGGATCGGTGTTCATGGGGGGATGGACCGAGGAGTGGTTCGAATCGTGGTTCACTTGTGGCAAATGATTGGTGGAGAGGCGAGAGACTAACGGAAGAACGGCGTTCGTGAACGTGTATTTTATTATGACGAGTATGCGAGAGGATGCTTCTTGGTGGAGGAGTCGTGTTTCAGTTGCTTTGGCGTGTTTGGGGAGCGTGTTCCATGTTGCACGAGGATCGACATCTAGCGGATTTTAGGTTCGTAATATACTTGGTTCTTCTTGGTTTTATGGTTTGAATATAATGGTTGTGGGATTGTGTCAAATATTTGGAAAATATGAATTTTTGCAAAGAAATTCACGTCCCTTGATTTAAAGTCTGCTTTTGATCAATTGAATGTAAAATGACGTGGACTGAAAATTAAATGGTAAAGGATTCTTTAGTTTCTAATTTTTGTATGCGCCGAGTTAATATTTCACCTATTTGTAATGCTGTGTGTGCGTGAATTATTCTTGACAGCATGCTATCAATTCGCAATGATTGCTCTCGAGAGAGAGCTGAATTTTCAACACGTGTATTTTTTTATCTCGTTGCGACATACCATGCTCTGTGAGGATTTCGATGTGAATCGAGCGAACGTGTCTCTTAATGAGCTGTTGGTGGGTTTGGTAATTACATGACGTTCTGATTAATGTTTAGAAGTGTTCCATGTTCTTTGTATAGTATTTTGAACGAGAGCTGTGGTAACACAATTCATTGTTCAGAGATGTATTTAAAAAAATCGCCTTCCTCTTGTAGTACTGTTATGGCTACTGTTTTAAGCGCCAATATGTTAAATAAAATTTTCTTTTTGTACCAATGTTTGTGACGAACTGAAAGCTCTAATTTCAAAATGATTACCAAGCTTAGCAACAATTTCGTTCATTAAGAGCATTGTACGTTGAGGGAACGCGTGCTTTCTGTTTGCGTTCGTGTATGCTACGAGTCTTTCAGTATTTACGAATAACTACTTAATTTTTACAATAGCCTCAATATCAAAAAATCTATAATACAAAACGAAGCTTTGCTGATTTTAAGGTTTCGCGATGCCTAAAATACTAAAACTATATCTCAATGATTTTACCTAAAATTTTATCATACCATGCAATTACAATTAAAAAACCTCCAGCTATTTATTATGAAGAACCTAGCTGAGAGATTGTTGTAGAAGATTAGTGAAATATTAATTTTGTAAGATTGAAGTGGACTATTTTATTTATAACATCGCGAAGCCTTAAGGGATTTATTTATAATTCAAAGTATTATAGACTAACGCTGCATTATAATGCAGCAACTTGAAACAATATGAAATTCGTTGCATTGATTACACTATGTTGTTCATAAAATGCATGGTTTTCTATCCTCGTACGTGTTGAGCATGCCACGATACGTCGATTTTTAATAAGAATTTATAAACTCTTTGTGATTGTACCCGGTGATCATTATTAATTGGAGCAACGCGACGTTAATCTTATAATCTAAATGCACATTAACGGAGCATTATAGTGGGTCTATATAACGATGATTAACAATTATCAAGTATCTAATCGGAAAAAGCAATTTTTATACAATTCCTCTTTGTATTCGACGCCTAATATCTAAAATTACAAAATTTATTGGAAAAGTATTTATATACATATACCGTTCATTTGTTCTTCAACGCATCGTGAGAAGATGAGAAAGCAAAATTGGTGCAATAAACATTATACATTTTTACTTAGGTGTGCGTAAGATATATAAACAATCGAGGAGAACATTTAATTTTAATATACTCGTATACATGTACTAAGAAAGATCGATGATTTTTTCTATTTTTATTGGTCATTGACTTTCTCTACGTAAATTAATCTCTTGGCGAGCACAACAGTTACGATAATCGAAAACCATGCTCGGTGAAAAAGGAAACTAATTCGTGAAATCTTTTAATTCATTTATACAATTTCTGTCGACAAACGAAATTGTTGCTTTTCGTCATTTGTCTGACGATGATGCGCACAATATCCCACCACGTATTAATGATCACCAGATTGCGGATCTTGTGCATTTATAACATTCAAAGAATTTAAATATTCCATTATTTTATTGCAATCATTAAAGAAAAACCGATGTAGCTCCTGTAGCTGGAAAATAGCGCAGACAATTTTGCATTAAAATCCGCAATCTAATAATCAAGATCCACATATTTCTATGTGCAGAAACGACAGTATAAAACGATTAAGCGATAATTAGAAGGCAGATCATGTGACAAGGGAAATTATAATTTCTTTTCTACCGATTCATCTTGATTTCTTGGATGATAATTGCTTAAATTTTAATTCCTAGCCTTATAATACTTTATCGAGCTTGAAAAACGTTGGTACTATATTCTCTCGATCAGTATTGAACATTTAATTAACTAACTTTAGATTAATGTTTGTAATTTATTTTCTCCAGTACTTTGCTGAGATAGTTTTATAAAAATATTATAAAGTTGGGTACCAACAAACGTACAATGTTTAACAAACTGCCTTCAGTATCCAAGAATCGAGAAATCGACGAAAAGCTGAGCAAAATTCGTCACTATTTGTCATTGTTTCCGCTTTTTCAAGAAGTACAAATTAATAACTTCGTTGACTTATTGCGTAAAAAATCATTCCGGATCTTTTAATAAATTAGAAAGATTTTAAATGTTTCGGTGGCTCCGGTGTTAATTAACATTCCATTATCGCTTTCTGGTTTCGATATGCAGTATTATTGCGGTGTCACCTCGTTGTAGGCGTCTCTATAATCACATTAATGAAATAATACACCATTAAAAAGAATTGTTTGTTGGATTAAAGAAAAGAATTAATGAATTAATTCGTCATCCCTGAACAACAGGTCAATCTACCGAATTTCGAAGATTTTTATAAAGCATAAAGATTGAATGAAAATATATAAACATTGTCAACAATCTCAGAGGAGATTAGAAACGTCGTGGAAATTCCAAAATGGTGGCTGAGCGGATGCTTACAACGAGGGGAACACCGCGTTTCGCTTAGTATAGTGATTTCTGGACGTGTGAAGCGTGGGACACGAATGATTTAGCGACTGGTTCGAAATTTTGTGATAAAAAGACTGCTTGAACAGGCGAGGAAGTTCGACGTGAAAAAGAGTTCGCGAGGATCGAATGAAGGAAAACAAAAAAGGGGAAGAGGGGGTCCAGGACCTTCGACGACACACATACACACACACATACACAGGACACGCACTTAAACGAACATAAAACAGCCAAACGTACACCACCGAACACATTGAAAAAACAACAACTTTTCGGATTATATAAATATATAAATATATAAATATGAGTATATAAATATACACGTATACATAAAAGAAAAACGTACGAGATAAGGAGAGCAAGGTGGACCGTGGCGATTGTCGACAAGCAAAAAAAAACATATTGTTATTATTGTAAATGTGTCATATACAGGTAATAGCATGCCATACGAAGAAAAAAAAAGAGAGAGAGAGAGAGTGTGTGAGAAAGAGCGAGAAGAGAGGAAGTCAGCGGAGGGAAACGAGTAAACAAATTCGAGAATACCTTCGATATTTCCATACCGATCACGGCGAGGTGGAATGTCGTCTTTCGCCGCGGGGACGATGAGAATGTTGACTGCGTTTATGGTCGCCTTGGCTGGGGGAGGGACTGGCCCAGTGGACAAAATCAGTGGATAAAAATTTACTTGAAAGCAAGACATCTTTTATTTTTTTACCTTTCCACCGGAGTTGTTCGTACATTTTGTGGAATTTTAGGACATCTGAAGAATTTGAAAACACTGTTCTGCTATGTCCAACTCGTTAAGATTTGAAAAAATATCAAATGACATTGTAGCTCTTTTAGCTTGCAATTGATGTGAAAAATTACTTTTCTTTTCGTTTCTCATACAATTATTCTCATATGTAAATATCATTTGTTGAATACTGAAATTCTTCATTGAATTCTTAATTTGTAGCTGAGACGTTCAAATTGGATGTTGAATTGTGATGAAATAATACAGCTAGCAAAATAAATTGAAAATCAATTTTTAATCGATATTTACCAGTACAACAATATTTAATCCTCGTGTACAGTCTTTTATATCATTTCTTTTATGATCACCATTTAATTCATCATTATAATCAACCAAGTGCAAACCAATTACATAAACTGCATCATTCATCAAGCATCATTATGTCATCAAATTTGATCACTCATTCTCGCTTTCGATTACCATTAAAAAAATTCTCAATCAGATTAGAACAAACCAATTATAAAATTCCGAACGTACACTGCTGATGTGGTGGTGTCAGCAGCTAAAATCGCGTGCAGTTCGATTTTAGGGAAAGCCAGTGGTCCTTCCCAAGCCGGGGCGTCGCCCAAAAGTGCTTAACGACGTTTAATCCGAAGGAGTCACCATCCGACGTAGAGATTGTGTTTGTTTGACGTACTCGTTTTTTGAGCAACTCGACTAGCTGAGAAACGTGTCGCACGGGTGACCCCGATAATCTGCATTGTCGACGCGTGACGAAACGATTTATATTGTACACGGAGGTCCTCTCGACGATTCGCTCTCGATCCGTCGTGTGAAGGGGATAACTGAGCATACAGACGAACAAACAAACAAAAAAGAGTAATGAAAGAGAGAGAGAGAGCGAAAGGGAGAGAACGATAGAGCGAGAGAGGAAAAGGGTGAAAGAGAGGGAGAGAGAGTAATAAGTAATAAATAATGATAAAGTGGTAAAAGCACGCACCAAAGAGAAAATAAATAAAAAAAACGAGTCGTAACGATGTCTTGTAAATAAATGTATGCGTCGAAAATGGACCAAGGACCTAAATAGTGCAGCTCGTGTAAAAATTGATATCCCGATCTCGCTATCATGTAGACGAGCTCGGATGGTAGGATCGTTAAGTAAAGCTACAATTTATCCTAACGTTGTTTAAAAGCGGCGTGAGCTATCCTTGACGCGGTCCTGCGATCCTGGAGACCATAATCGTCGCGATCATCGAGATCGGCCTTCGAAGTAAAATCGATCGTGTGAGAGGAAGTTTGTAAATTCGTGCAAAGGACTGAGAATTTTTTCATTTGAGATATCGGCGATTGCAAAGAATTTGGAAATTTGATAATTGTGCGATTCTTAGCTTGGATACATGAGAGTTTCGAGACAAACTCGAAAATTTGGAAATTCGAGGGTTCAGAGATTTGAGAAAATTATTAAAATTTACAAATTTTAAAGATTCAGATTTGGGAACTTGAGGGTATCTAAACACAAATTTGAGAGCTCGAGAATTGCAAAATTTGGGAGTTTGGGGGATCTAGAAATTTTTAGGATTCAGACTTGAGAACTTGAAAGTTGCAAAATAAAAATTTGAGAGCTTGAAAATTACAAAATTTGATAATTTGTGGATCTAAAAATTTTATTTTCTAAACGCAAGCTTGGGAGCTTGAGAATTACAAAATTTGGGAATTTGGGAATCTTGAGAGATTAAGAAGTAGAGTTTCAAAACAAAAATTTGAGAGCTTGAAAATTACAAAATTTGCTAATTTGTGGATCTAGAAATTTTACTTTCTAAACGCAAGCTTGATAGCTTGAGAATTACAAAATTTGGGAATTTGGGAATTTGGGAATCTTGAGAGATTGAAAAGTAGAGAGTTTCAAAACAAAAATTTGAGAGCTTGAAAATTACAAAATTTGGTAGTTTGGAAATCCAAAAATTTTCAAGATTCGTATTTGAGAACTTCAGAGTCTGTAAACACAAATTTGAGCCCTTAAGAATTACAAAATTTAGGAGTATCAAAATAAAAACGCGAGAGCTTGGAAATTACAAAATGTGGGAGTTTGGGGTCGAAAGATTTGTAATTTTGAGAAATCTGAAAAATTTTGCAAGTTTAGGATTTTGAGCGATTTTCTTCGAAGCGTCGGCGCTCGTCTGCAGCGATCATTGTCGGCCATAGATCCTGGATCAGCGTTAGGAGTCGATTCCGGAGACAGAGCGAATCCGTGCGAGAGCAAACTATTCTAATGACAGTCCTCGATCCCCTTTTATATATATACATACATACTTTAAGAAGATTCCACCACAGCCGCGCGGTATTATTTTTCTGTATCCCTGTATCTATAACGAGTGATATAAGCATTAAACGATGGACTTAAGGGTTATGAGTAATACGACTGTACTATTAACGATTATTATTATTACTTCGCCAGTTTTGTTTCCATCTAGTAATCGGGTAAGGTTTTCGATTACGATTATTATTACTGATCATAAACGATGCATTGTAATTGTCGCTGTTATATACAATACATACATACGTGCGTATAGGCATACGGTGTGTGTGCACGCGGGCAGACGCGATTGCGAGCACGCTTGGGCACATACGTATGCGTATATAAGTCTCTTGAACAACATATTAATTTAATAACAATAAAGAAAACGTGAAACTCAAATCCTCGATCTGGATTTCTTCTTTCCACTATAATAGTACACCCAAATCATTTTTACACGGTAGTTCCGCAAAAAACCGTGTTAAAAAGTCACCCAACAAAAATAATGAAAAGTTGACTGTAAAAAATAATCGTACTGCAATAAACTTGGACCCATTTTAAAGCTTGAAAATTCTACTTCTGCACCATTATTCATTTTTCTCTAAGATATTTTTATATGATTTGGTAGATGAGAATCTGAAGAAAATGCTATAAATTGAAACCAGAGTTGGGCAGAAATTTTATTTTTTATTTTATTACCACGTTTTTATTAGCTCGCTTTCTTGTCTGTCTGTCTGTTGGGAGACAAATTTTGCAATTGATTTTAAACTTCCTGATGAGCTAGAGACTTGAAATTTTAAACATAGCTCAGAACTGGATGACAATGCAATATTTAAAAAAATTTTTTGGGAAAGCCTATGCGTTTGGGAGATATAAATTATTAATAAATTTAACCTTGCACCCCCCCCCCCCCCCGCGCGTGACGTCATCACGTTCAGCGTCCCCACTCTACTACGTGTTCCCACTCTGACTCATCCCCACTCCACTGACACGCTTCGCACCGATGAAGGTCAGTGTGCGTTCAAGCTCCGTGCGGTGTATACATAGTTACTACGTATTATTATACTATAATGTTTGTTTACCAAGCGAAAGAACAGTTACACCGAGATTCTCCGTCGGACCTTTATCTTTGACATTTTACCACGGCGTTTGTTACCACGTTTATTTTCGATATGACGCGCCGTAATACCGTCTGAAATTTACTACATACAAGACTACAGCGCAAGACTTAAGTGAACTATTCATGCATCAATTATCTATTGTATGCGCCCCACATTTTTCGTTTTAAATCTTACAAGTATTTTCATAGCTATTAAAAATTCACAATCACAAATTTTCAGGACTATCTGTACGGGGTTAGAAATCTGTATGGGACTAGAAAAAATTATTTTATACTTTTTAGTCCGTTCTTTAAACGTGGTGTTTTTTAAAATTTTATTTTATACTTTTTAGTCCGTTTTAAAAACGTGGTATTTTTAAAAATTTATTTTTATTTAAATAATTATTTAAATAAAAATGTCGAATAAAGTGGGCTTAAAACCCACTTCGAAAAAGCCACTTTATTAGAAATTTTTATTTAAATAAAATTTCTGCCCAGCTCTGAAACCTCTGTAGGAACATTAAAAAATTTTCCTGCGAATAAATCTTCCACAAATCTCCCCTTTACAACGACTCTTTAAAAATTGATCTACGATTTTTTCTCGCTGTTTTATGCAGCAAAAACGAAGACCAAATACGGTGGTGTTTTTCCCTAAAGAAAATTGTTTAGGAAATTGGTATGATATAATTGGGTAGGTATCCGCAGTCTATTTATGAGGAACAGATGCAAATGAAAAGAAAGACTCCATTTTGCAGATGTGAATGCGCTTTATTTCGATCGTGGAAAAGAACAATTACAATCATTCTCGTGCTCACATACGCATATATAAACGATATATGTCTTTTATCGGGACGTGTGGGCAATCGCTTGTACTTTATAAGCAAAAAGCGAAGGAACGTTCAACCAGACACTCCAGTATTCCCACATGAACGTTTGATAATCAGTATGACACAATGATTACACACTCGAGAATCATTGGAAGCGATCAAGCATATTCGAAGTAGTAGTATGAAAAATAGATCGTGTCCATTAATATACATATTTCAAGTGAACTATTCCCAGCTAGAGGATGAAATCTAGTAGATACGGAAACACTATAATTAGCAAACGTTCATCATCAACATTGTTACTTAAAAAAACTAACAAACTCGAATAAAGATGTGTTCAATAAAAATATGTGTATAATAAAAGGCAATGGTGGCAAAAATTTACATTTTGTAAACTGTATTATGTATAATAAGTACATTTGCTTATGCAAGTTCCTCAACAGGAAAACAAGATTCTCAAAATGAAAAATCAAAATTCCTTTTTATTATTTTGTACGTACTATCATCTACAAATTTTTGCTATATTCTCCCTCGAAGAAGCATCAAAGAATATTTGTCAATAGCACTCTTTAGATTATGCAAAATTGTAGTCTTTTATATTATTAGATAGGTTTGCTTACTGCAGGAACTAGAATCTCTTCAATTAAATAGACATTCAATTTTTTTTTCGAAAATGGCACAAAATTGGCACCACTCACATTTTTGCGAACTCAATTTGGTCGACTAGAATTGTCATTATTATTAACTAGACTGCAAATGCTTATACGTGTTGATTACATCTGAAAGATATTTGATAAATTAATATTACAAGCATCTGCAATCTACTTATAATACATAAATATCCATCAATTATTTTTCTTCGACGGAGTGGTGAGCACAAAGACAATTTCATCGGACATAGATCACCATAAGATTGACTAGAAACATACGTGTTAATCCTTTGCAGTCTATTTTGCCAGAAAGTCCTGAAATTTTATCCAGAACTTTTTACAAACAATAGAATACAGAATTGAACTCATGCTTGAATTTTTCGTAATTTATTACTGGACTGCGAATTTGTGACAAAAGTAAGTGAAATTTAAAACAGTGAACAGATCAAAAGAATTTAGGAATCAATTCACTAAATTTTTATTTGGCTTCCATTTTACAAATGAATTTAGACCGCAAAGGGTTAACCATACTGCATAACCACGTTAAACTTTTATTATAAAATACTTTTCTCAGAAAACGATGCTCTGTAGATATGAGTTTGACTAGAATCATAAGTGTAAATCGTAAACCTATTAGATATCTCGATAGTTTGGTTCATAGTATTTGTTTCCTCGTGAAGGAACTAAATCTGTCTTAATCATAACGATGTTGTACTATTGATGTTTGATATCAAGATCGACTAGAGTTTTAAGTATAACAGTAGTCCTTCGATCCTGATAAAGTCTTTTATTTAAGCAATCTACCTCGTCGAACATTATTTTATTATTTGATTAAAGAACACAAACAAATGTTTGTCTTTTCGATCCAAGCAGCTTAACACTAAACCTATCAGGAGGGGTCAAATGATCCATTTTAAATTTTTTATTTGACAATTATTGAAATTGTAAAGGTGTCTTCATGGAACTTATTGAATATATTTTTTGACTCTAGTTTATATTATAGTAAAAATAGCACAAAATATAAATAAATTGAATCTTGTGAATTTTATAATACTATACATATCAGTCGCTTTTGATGGTCGGTAGGTTTAGTGTTAAGAATAGAGCTTTTATTTACGTCACCGCCCACTTTAGCGGACTGAAGAAGTAGAGGGACGGGCCCAAGGTGGCTCGCAGGCCGTGAGTTGGACAGGACATCTACCTCGTCGAATCGCAACAATTTTCAAAAACATTCAAAAAGATATTTCCGAGTTGCACAAACACTTTTTTGTCTTTTAGACCCAAATAGCTTAATTTTCCATTTTATCATCATTAGAAAGTTTGGAAACCTTATAAATAAATTTTAAAGTAATTCTAGTTCCAGTAACGAGAAACTAGGGCGCATGATTAAATTACAGTTATAGACCTTTATCAGGACGAAGCGTTTCGGCGCCGAATATCTTTTCGGAATAATCTTATTTCAGGAAATTGGCAATGAGTCCTCGTCAAATCTTAGGACAGTTCACCATCCCATTTCCTCTAAAGTGTAAATTAACCGAGTTCCGAACTTGTGTGAAACTGTTCCCCAACTCGAAACAATATACGAGGGACACGAATATTAATTATTCGGTAATTTCCTTAAATCCTATTTCGCATCGTAGAAAATGGCGTCGGTGTCGAGCATCGGGGGTAGATCCAATCTCGCGGACCCCAATGCATCTGAATTAGACTGTGGATGTTTGAGTGACTGGAGATTGTCGTGGACAGTAGTGACACCAGAATTCTAACTAGACTGCAGGTTTTGTGCAAAATAAAAATTGTGTGCATTAATTGCAAAATATTTTTTACCCTAATCTCGTTTTTAATGATTTCAATCAGTTGAAAATAACTTTTTTACTACGTCTTCATCTTAAACAGAAAAAAATCTGCAGTTTAATTATAACACTCGATGTTTCAAAACTTGAATTTCAAGTACAACACTAATTTTGTTCAATTTTGAACGCGTCGTGAGTGTTTAAACATCCGCAGCCTAATAGAGTTAACGAGTCAATGGAGCAACAATTATGCAAACGATTTTTACGCAAGATTGTTAATTTCTTATAAATCTAGCATTTAGTGTAGGAGTTTTTAAGTATTATACTTTCTCGTGGAGTGTTCTCAAGCTATTTTTAGCTTTCATATTAATTATATTTTATATTTTACTATGTTTTTGGGAAGGTAGAAAGAACGGGCTTGATAATTTTTCTGATTCTTCTAAGCAATCTATCTCGATTGAATCTGTAACAATTCGATACCATGGTAACAATGTGAACCATTCTTTTAATTATTTATGAGGATATTAAAATTCTTTGCTATAATATTGCACACATAGCGATTTTGTGTTCTTCGAAGACATGTACAGTGTATGCTTCGATTGTTGATTTAATTGTTAATCAATGGATTTTTATATATTTTTTGTATTCTTTAGAAAATTTTGCATAGTCGGAACAAAGTAATTTTTCGAGATAATCAGAATGGTCCCCGATCAAATAGTAAACTCTAAATTTCGGCAATCTGATGTAGAAAAATAGTATTTGTAATTAGTCAGAGGATTTTTGATTGTTTCGAGTATTTTGCGATAGTGTCAATAATGATTTGCAACGGGGCTGCTATATAGTGTATATAGTTGTCAATTATTTTAGAGAAATACTATGGTATTGTAACGAACAGCTGAACCACTTGGGGGTGAGTGGGGAGTCTTAGTGCACTCGCATTCGCTACTATAGCAATGAATCCTGATAAAAAAAAACCCTATTACATATAGATAACTGCATTTTAATTATTGCGATCTTGATAAATCACATTAACTATATATATCCAAGTAGAATTTAAATACGAAAAAAAATTTGAAACCCCTCAAAACTGTTTTTTTCCATTTTTGTTGAATAAAAGTCTAAATTAAATTTATCACAAATGAACAAAATAGTATTCTTATATCGATCGTATTTGTTGTTAATACAGAAATATTAATGCTTTCAGCGCACGGTTCGATCAATTGTTACTCAATTTACAAAGCAATTTTGCAAACAAGTAGAGTAATTCCGACGTTTCGATCTTTGTTTAGATTATCTTCCGGAGTTACTTGAATTGCGTCTGTGAAAATTTTGAAATTTAGTGAATACATTTGGTTAGGAATGCATTTGATCGAACCGTGCGTTGAAAGTATTAATATTTCTGAATTATCAAATAAATAAAAATATGCAAATAAGGCAAAGTGAAGGAAAGATAAAACAATCTAGGATCTTGCGGAATTAATTTTCTGTACAAATTAAAATCCAAATTAGTACCGAAGAGAAATGGCTTTGGGAAAATGGCCACCACCCAAGTATAAATTTTTCTTGTACGTAAAAAAATTGGTTAGAACGGCAACACAATCCTTTAAACAAATGAGGTTTCGAAATGGTGAAACGTCCCCAAGAGCTACCAAAAAAGGTGAAACCACGAAGGCCAGTGCACCGACATCCAGTTTCTTACCTAACGATCACAAAAACCGTGTAGCACACATAAGCGATCGAGCTGAACAGGCTCGAATGATTGAATTGTCCTGTCCGGGCGCGGCGGCGTCTTTCAACGATTGTCTCTCAGCACGTACGGCTCGTACATACATGTCTTTTCTTCGTGTTTCCTTCGTCGTGGTGTGTTGCAGATCACGTGCGAGGGTCTCTGGCCTCGGCTGGCACACGCGAGGCTCTCTGTTCCGGGCGCGTATTAACGGACAAAGGGAGATAGGAATCAACGACCGATGATGGTCGGCTCGTCCGCCATCGCGATCTCCTCTGTCGGCGCTTTGTCCCGCTTCCTCTTCCGCGAGAACAGCATGAACGCGCATCCTGCCAGCAAGTTGCTCAGGAACACCGCCCAGGCCAGGATCAACGAGAAATCGTATCTCATCACCGCGCCTTTAGGGAACGTGGCGAACACGTATTTGCTCTCGAACTCGATCGACGACAGCAGCACTTGGATCACCACCATGTTGCACGCGGCTGAAACATTAAGCGCTTTGTCATTTAAGGGGGTAGATTCGTTTTTCCAGGATTGATGGGTGTTTCCAGTAGTCAAAAGCGCTGGATAAAAGATCAGACCGCGATCGCCCTGAAAAATCCTATTTTTACATTTACGAGGCATAATTTGCATTATTCTCCAGCGTTATTTGCATTATTTGAAAGCATACAGCTGCGCGTGTAGCTATTTTCATGAAGCTGCGTCTTGTATGTGTAAAAATTGGACTTAGGAGACCACAAATAACGGTATTCTCTCGAAGAATCTCTAAGAATTCTCTAACTGTCGCGGAGGCCTCTACCGTAACTGTTCTACCCGCACCACTGATGGACCCTCCTTGGAACCAATCAGATGGTAAACGCGCTGACCGAACCGGGGAGGGGTCCAGTATCGGCGAAATTTACACTACTGCACTTTTATTTATTTTTATGAAACTTTTACCATACGACCTTTATCGGAATGCTTAATAATAATTTTATTACTGTTATCATTATTGTTTCGAGAGATCTGTTGTAAAATGCAATGCATTAATAATATCTATAGTCGTGTAACTTTTCCAGAAAAATTGTAGCAAATCAATAATGTTCTTCAAAAAATTGCAGCACAAAAATAGGGACAATGTACTCGGGTAAACAATCTCCATATTTGGTAAAGAAAAAACAAAATGATCGTGCATTATTCAACATCGACCTTAGCCTAATACAGCAATTCCGACGTGCATAATCACAATAGAGGGTAGCCTGTACTTAATTTGCCAGTTAATTGATCATTTATACAGATGGTTCGAACTACCTCCATTACTCGAACTATATGTATGTATAAGCATCATTTACGAAAGTTGCAGCAACGCTGGTCAGAAGGTTAATCGAAAGATAATTACCGCTAATGAAATGTATCCCACCAGCCAGTCGTTTGAACATGTATCGTGGATTGCGGAACGTGTAGATCGAGAAACAGAAGCTCATTATCATCACGAACAGGCTGATTATTGCGAATGACACCTGGGTCCTCGAGTAATCTGCAAATGGTCGGAATATGTCAGTTCGCCTGATTAATCGATCGCCAAGCTTACTCAATTCTTAATCAACGACTCTAATGTTTTGATCAATATAAAAATTCTACTTCAATTTATTTGATGAGAACAATTCTATTTTGAAACAAATGACAATTACTAGTGGATCTTTGTATGTATAAGAATGATCTGAGTCAGTTCTGAGAAATAGAAATTTATTTCCTCTTCTAATGATTTTCACAAGCCTGAAAATAATATAACAATATTCTTAAACTCTCATAATGTCTCTGCACTCTACAATTCTGTATTTAGTATCTATTAAAATAAATAAAATGAATAAAAGATTTTTTAATTCGAAGAGGTTTGTCATCATCAAGAAAGAATCCCAGAAGTTTTGAAACTTTATTGTCCACATTGGAAGTGCTCAACTGATGGTAAATAATTAGGGAAAACAGATGTTTCTTTAATTGATTATAATTAATTTATTACGTACTGACAACAGTCCTGTTCAGTCCAGGGTCCAGCTTGATCTGCATGTCCGTGGGGAACATGTCCTGATTCTTGCACTCCTCTGAAACGGGATAACAAATAAATAATTATCATCTGATCGATCAGCTTAACTCCCTAGGGACGCACTAGCATGACGCCCAAATCTTGGAAGGATAAATCCCCCGGTTTACCGGTGATCACACCATCCATTTCCCTCGCAGCCTTCATTTACCATTTCCTTATCCCGACCATCTTTCTCTGCCCAGTTCGCCTCATTTGTGTTCCGCGTCACGATAAGTTACCAACAAACGAGGCCTTTAGAAGCAGTTTCCGAGGCAATAACACTCTGATCGGTGTTTATATCCTGGCTAATAACCATTCGGCCGCGATCGAATTTCCTTCGGGTCGCGCTCGTTTTATCGTAAATACATACAGGCACTTCCTGCGTGAACTATAAAACGTTTTACTGGTTTTGTCCCCGCGCTAAAACGCATCCCGAGATTTACTGCGATCGTTGCTAGGAACCATTCGGAATAAGCCAATATCTAGAAATTAATTTCGTTTCAATTTTAACATTTTTAAATATTTTACGCAGGAGTGACATCGGAACTTGTGATTTTGTAGAAAATGATTTCGAATTTTTTAAATCGTTGCAACAACGTGAGATTAAGAGCGAATATTCAGAAATATAATAATATTCTGTCGGGCACAATTTTTGCAGTCATTTAATATTTCTATATAAACCATATTTGGTTTAAAGCAATAAATAAATGATCTAATATTTGGTCCATTGTGATTTACGAATAGCTGCAGCTCTTTATGTAAAATAAAAATTGTCCGAGTCAATTGTGAGAAACACAAGTTAAATAACAAAATCTATCCCTCCTTTTCCATCCATGTTAATAATTAAAAAATCATATGAAAGTATTCTTAAATTCTTTTAATGTCTTCTTCAGTGGAACACTTATTCATTCGTGTCATAAATATATTTATGAACATCCTTCAAGCTTTCTATTAAACAGAAATGTTCCAATAGCAGGTCTTTTGCAAAAACAAACATGGAAAAGATTTTTCAAATAACACATTGAAAGGATGGGAGCCAAGATTTGCGACCGTTCAGTGCATGTAATTTCTAGCACGCAAATGAAATCTGCAGGCTATTTATAAACATTCACCTGCACAAAGCTGGAATTGACAAAGCGGATGAAAATTTCTCTTTGGAGAACTGGATTGTGAAACAGAAGTCCATCTTAAAAAGCGGGCAACCTCGTTCCAAACTACAATGGGAAGTGTCGTGTTGTAAAATGGGAAAGAAATTCAATTGCTGCATAATTTTGCGTTTACGATGTTTAAAAAGGGGAGAAAGCAGAAGCAATTTTGTCGAAGTGAAAAAATGCGATCGAAAGTACAGCACTCTCAAATGTGTATTAGGAAGAGTATACGTATAAATATATACAAGTTCTTTTGTAATTTTATAATTTTCTGGTGGGACGATAAAGGAATACTAAGTTGGTGGGTGGGTCTTCCTCGACCCACAATCACATCTAGCTAATGGCTGTGAAACTGAAACATTTCTTCGACATGATTTCGAACTTTATCTTTTAATTATGGTTCTATTTCATAGTCTCTTCCAAAAGTAAACATTAAGTAAAGATATGAAAAATTGTATCTCGAAAGAACTCGCGGCGTATCGAATTTTCCACGTACCGAATTTTGATTCCACTGCACAGAGAATATCAAATATTTAAACGTGCAATTGTAAATTACGTAAAGCGGATTAATTGCAGCAGAAATGATTAGCAGCGAAATTTTTCGATGTAACAGGTCGGGGAAGGAAAAATTCCAAAATTCGATACCATCGAATGTATTGCATTCTGATTTTACCAGGTAAAAGGTATCGACTATTTAAGTAGAAATATGTACATTTCATGGAACGTTCTAACTGGTCTTTTGGGAGAGCAAATATCAGAAAAATGTTTTAATCCGAAAAGAACGGATATAGGAAATAGGAAGCTGAATTTTATTTTTATAAATAATATATTTCAATAGATTTATTGAATTTAGAAGATTAGATTCTTGAAAACAGTCCTCTTCCCCAGCTTCCTAAAAACAGAATATTGTGCGACATCTTGTTGTCACATTTCCAAATATTTTTGCACTCGAATTGCCTTTCGCTATTCGCTGCCTAAGCAAGAATATTCCTCGCATAAATATTTATAGATGGTAATGTCTTCCACAGGGATCGTAACAACTCCACTAGCAGAGCAAATAAATCTTCGTATCAAATACTCGATGCGGTTCAAGTAGGTTATTGCGCCCATAAGGTTCAGCGGCTATTTCTAAGAAAATTAATAGCCGGTTTGTCTTAAACCTGTCCGAAACACGAGAGCGTTACACGTAAATTACATCCAACCGGTGCAAGGCCGCAATGCACGGTGTGCGGACAACATGAACTACTTGCGATTAGGAAATAATTATTTAGAACGTGAAAAAATACACGTTGATAAAAAATTCGGAAAAAATTCACAGTTGTGTATGCAATCAGGTAGAATGTTCATGAATTTTTTCGTAATATTTTGTTGAGCAGAACGTAAGAAATAAAGCATAATTCATTAAACTTCTGGAATTAAGCTTCTGGAATTTTTGAAAAATCGATCTTGTAGCCAAAAATTTGTAAAAAATTCACAGTCATGTGTGCTACCAGCTAGAATGTTTATGAATTTTTTCGTAATATTTTGTTGAGCAGAACGAAAGAAATACAGCATAATTTATTAAACTTCTGGAATTAAGCTCCTGAAATTTTTGAAAAATCGATCTTGTAGCCAAAAATTTGGAAAAAATTCACAGTCGTGTGTGCTACCAGCTAGAATGTTTATGAATTTTTTCGTAATATTTTGTTGAGCAGAACGGAAGAAATAAAGCATAATTCATTAAACTTCTGGAATTAAGCTTCTGAAATTTTTGAAAAATCGATTTTGTAGCCAAAAATTTGTAAAAAATTCACAATCGTGTGTGCTATCAGATAGAATGTTCATGAATTTTTTCGTGATATTTTGTTAAGCAGAATGTAAGAAATAGAGCATAATTCATTAAGCTTCTGAAATTTTTGAAAAATCGATCTTGTAGCCAAAAATTTGGAAAAAATTCACAGTCGTGTGTGCTATCAGATCGAATGTTGATGAATTTTTTCGTCACTTTTTATCAAGCAGGACGGAAGAAATGACTGCCCTTGTAATAGGGGTATCAACTTGTCATGAATGGTGTGAAAAGAAATCAGTTTGGAATCACATTTGACCCTTTCAGAAAATCGAAACAGAATCACTGAAACCAGAGTCTAAAGCTAGGTCGAACTGCATAAGGGATTGCACAGAAGTGCAACGGTGTCCTTCACTCCCTTATAGATTTGTATACAATGTCACTTGGTTCACGCCTCTGTAGAAAATTTGTATACAAAACGACGTTGTCTGACTATGTCCACCATTATTTAGGTCAACGATCCCGCCTCTCTTGAAACGGCGCCACACCGGTCTTCAGCTAGAACTATCCTTGTCACGAAGCTTTTGTGGAGCTTTAATTTAGGATCGTCGGAAATTCAGGATATTGTCTCGATGAAGTCGTGAAATTTCTTAACAGACGTCTCAAGCAACGCGTGACTAAGGTGTTCTCGAAAACGTTTCTCCGCTATAAATTATCTGTAGCGTGTTTAATTATTGGGAAAGCATGCGAACGAAGCTGGCGGCCAACTCGAGCAAGATATCGGAGCGAATAGTTGGCGGACACAGTTCCGCCGCAGTATTTTCATTACAGTTTCATTATCGCGTTATATTCGACCGTGTCACACGCATCCAAATTACTCTAGTTAATAAACAGAAATTGCTTGTCTCGACATGCATCGAGATACTTTGACGCCAAATTTTGTTGATTGGGAAACATGATTGCAGTTTCTCGAAAATAATTAGTTGAATCATTATCATTAGATAGATCAGCATAATGCTAGAGAAACGTCATGTGTGTCATTCAACCTTTAAAGTAAATTTAACCGTTAACACAAAAATTCTTTAAAAATTTATTAAGGTAGTTTTAAACATGTGATTGGAGTGAAAATTGGAGTGAAATTTATATTTGCAAATTATTTGAAAATTAGTGTATTCAAATTTCTTGACGTCACGAGGATCCCCATGATACCACCATAATTAATTATACAGTCATAACTAGATTGTGAATTATGCAAACCATTTTTTTTTACATCAATGGCAAGACATTTAATTCTTTCTTGTGAATAATAATCATGCTTGATTGTGATTGAGAGAATTCAAAAGAATTATTGTTAAGAACATTAGAAGGACAACATTATGGTGGACGAGCTTGCTATAAATTTTCTTGTCTTCGTAACAATTACTGTTTTGCAAAAGACGAGGTACCCGAGGCACACCGACGGTCATAATAGCTGTTCTCCCTACTCTAGTTACTCTAGCACTCTAGACTTATAACATATGAGTTACGGGAATGGAGTGGACAGCTGTTGTTACCTCAAAGTTAGAGTTGCGAACTCGTTTGTCTCGGGAACTATTAATTCCGAAGGAAAAGTTCTGATATATAACTTGTCCTCCTGTTAAATTTAAACCCGCAACAAATTTCTAGAAACTTTTTCGAAAGTGTATTGCACATGGGCACCACTGACCAAAATATTTTAAAAGAATATATTAAGGTGCATCGTTGACCACTTGATCGATTAAGGATTGAAGCAGTCTATCGCTAGGTACAAAATTATACGTTCAAAATTCAAGGATCGGGATGGAAAATCAGGAGTAAATAAATAATTTACCTAAATTAAATAACAGTTGCCCAAGCATTTTTGCTATCCCTCAATTATTAAAATTTCCAAGTGTATTTGTGCATTCTATTTTTCAATCTTAAAAACAATAACAAAATGACAACAATGAATAAAAGACAATAATAAAATATACTTGTGAGGTTCAAAAATTAATTATTGTCCTAACCAGGTGCCCGAGATGATCAGTGACCACGATGACTATTAAATCGTCAGGTTCTAGTCGATGATTTTGTAGCATTTGAAAAATAATTTGCACTTACTGTAGGGCTGCATGTTGGTGGAATTGACGGATTCCGGTGCTAAACCATACGTGCAACCTCCCCAGAGACCCATGTGCCTGTATAGCAATCGTCTGCCAGCTTTACCAGCATCTCCTAAGGGCAGACCTGTCTCGTTCGGCGCTTTGATGGTAAACCAGTGATCGGTTCCGATAGCCACCGACCATGTGCACACCGATAGTCCCACGAGGATTGTGCAGCCAAGTAGTATTCGCCTCTCGAAGATTACCTGGGTATCATAGTACTTCACAGTTCTCCTTTCAACGTGACCATCTTTCAATATCAGTATTACAAAATTCAACGAAACATTCCCGCGAGAAACACCCGTCTAGAATCCTTCAAAAATCCAATTTCGAAGTGAAGATTTAATGAATTATTCATAAGAACAAGCGTCTCACCTGGTTGTACAACGACTTCATCCGGCTCGCCATTTTATTGCTTTACTTATCTACTTATCGAGGACCAAGTCGACCGTTTCACTATGCTAATAACTAATCACTGTCGTGTACATTCTCGTTCACTGCTCTCAATTTCACTTTACACTGATCCAGGTTTATTTAAGTTTTCTCAAAATCTACTTCCTGTTATCCAACAAATTAATTTCGAAATTGCACAGAGCTATTTGAACGTAACTCCTTTGACTTGCGTAGACACAACAGCTCCCTTACATTACTGCACTCGCTGCGCCTCCGGTATTTTTCAAGTAAATAGTCGTTCTATTAAAACACGGTTCCCCACTTCCTTCTCTATCGCACGGATATTTTCACAGCGAACCAGATGCTTTGATATACTCTCGCCACGCGCGGCGTGTTTTGCTTTTTTAATTTAATTATCAAGTGCTCCCGTTACTTCTCCCGGGCACTCATTCTGATCACTCTCGTCGCTGTTCAGCAAGCTCCTTTCGGTGACTTCCATTTCCTTCCGCACGGACACGGCAATTTTTCTTTAAGCCGGACTAGAATCTTGATTACTTCGCTAACTATGCTTCCGGGTTTATGCCAGCGCCGGGAGCCGCTGCGCACACCTGGAAACAGTAAAAAACTTCAATAGTATTAAAAACGCTAGCCCGTAAATCTTGCGCTAACGAAATTTACTTTGGGTAGTATAGTGAATCAGAATGTAGTAAGGTTTAAAGGCTTAATTATTTTTATTGCTAGTGGACCGATAAATATTTGTTACAGACATTACAGAATTACAATTGTTTCTGTCTTCTTTTTTAAGTGAGCTTTCTGGATCAGATTCAATTTTTTTACCAAATAATATTTTTAGTCAAGCATTTTTTTATGTTTTTGGCTTAGATTTAGTTATGAGCTGAATGAATGAGCCAAAATAAATTAATTTGTCAGGATCATTAACGTCACAATTGCAGTTAGAGCCGCTCACTTGCCAAATCGATTAACTCCATAAAACAAATGGAGAAATGTGATGAAATAATATACATTGTTTTTCAAAATTCCCTTTAAAATAAAAATTGAAATAAACATTGTGTAATTCATAAATACAGATGTAGCTCTCATATAAAGACATGCAGAATGAATAAGATAGAATAGCCTTGGTGTGATCGTTATTAATATCACAACTTTTGGGTGATTAAGGGAGTTAATCGATTTGACAAGTGAAAGAAACATAATAACATCAAAATCAGTCTTCAAATTATATTTTTTATTGCAGAAAAAGTTTATTAACCGCTAATAAACCTCTACTTTCAATAATTCTATTTCCGCAAGATGTACATATATGAGTCGTTCACAGGCCAAATCGATTAACTCCACTTTTCTAAATATTTTAAATTTAAGTGTCAAAGCACTTGGTTCAGTCATAACTTTTATTATTTATAATAAATTTCCCAAATACAGATTTTATATAGATAATACAGAACACCATTAAACCATAAAATTTTTTGAACGCGAATTTCATTAGTGCAACGATTTAAATTACGGAGTTAATCAGAATGGCTTCTGAGATAAATTATTTATTATTCGGCGACCAAAAAAAATTTGTCGTTTAGTGGTGTTAATCTGTATTATTTGAGAAATTTATTATAAGTAAAGAAAATTTATTATAAGTAAAGAAAGTTATGACTAGACAGCGGATCTTTATGCAAAATAACAATTTTCTATCCGATTTGCAACAAACTGGAGTGAAATAGAAATATATTTTCTTTCGTAATATGTTCAATAGGTCGAAAGCAATATAACAGTATTTTAAAATTCTTCTAATATTTTCACTGTTTTGGATTTCACCTATTCATTTTTGTCATAAATGCATCAAATCCGCTATCTAGTTATGACTGAAGTGCTTTGAAAATCAAATTTAAAATATTTCAAAAAATGGAGTTAATCGATTTGGCCTGTGAATGGCTCAGTTGATTTATTGAAGTAACGCTAGGCGATCTTTCGCGTGTCATGAGAAAGGTACTCGGTGGATCAAGAGCAACACGTTTTGCAAACGACAAGCGTAACCATTATTTGGCAATGGCGCGTGCTTCCGTCGAATCGTATTATAATCCTTAACTCCTGCTTTTATTGCGAGACTCGCATGCATCAAAGTCAGGCCGCAGAAACCAAAGGAAATAACGCGCAATGCCAAATGGAAAATGCTCCGCACTATCACGTGAACTGATGCTAGAGAATTTGTAGAACACCTGCGACCGTGCTCGAACAATGCGAGCGTTAACTAACGTATTTGACATGGATGCGACAATTATTTTATTCGGGCTGACCTGGTAACAAACATGGTGAAAACATTATTCGGTCGAGCAATTTTTAAAAAGATATTTATAGATGTCTTATTATTTAAAAAATGCAACTTAAGTTTACACATTCCTGTATAATCAACGGTAGCGTGTTAAAAATGTGGTTTTTAAATAGATATCTATAAACGTCTCATTATTTAAAAAGTGCAATTTAAGTTTAATGTAGTTAGTGTGTTAAAAACAGTTTTATTCAATTTTGTACAGAAGTTAGCTCACATAAATAAATTATACGAATCTGTGGAAAAGTTCTGTTAAACTTTTGGTGATTGTTGATTTAATAATATCCTATTGGATTGCCAAGAAAGTAATTAAACCGAATTTCTTTATTTAAGCGATGAACTTTAATCAATAAAATATTTTTTCATTTATTCTTTTTGGCAAAAGATCATCGAACAAAAGCGAAAATATCTTATTTACTAAAGTTCATTGCTTGAGTAAAAAAATTGGGCTCTATTTCACCTTTAGATACCGAAATTACTTTCTTGTCAATCTAATATTTTTCTATCACAACAATCTAGCGAAGGGATTAAACTTTTCTGCAGCCCCCGTCTTAGAAACGACTCGGTATTATTTAAAGCGTTCCCTTTGTTCGCGTTTCGCAATTATTGGCCAACGAAATGTATATCAGGTGAACAGCCACGGACTTCTCGCCTTATTATCGTGATTTATCACGCTATTGTTTTTCGGCATTTAGTTAGAAAACAGCGTCTAATCCTGCCAGAAATAGTGACTTCATTTTCTGAATTCGAAAAACGGGTAAACTGGGAATGCAGTTTACAAAAGCAACATGTGCATAAGAAAATCGATGAAATCGATGAAAATCGAAAAAGATGAATAACAAATAATAACTGACACGATTTTCCGCGTAATATCTAACGCGATTATGCGAACGCGTATGCATCTTCCCCGGTGCTGTTACATTGTAACGAGGTTTGCCCGTATTTACGTAATAATAATGTACGTAATAATAGTGTAAACATAATAATTCGATCGGGACCAAGGAGCGAGGAAACGCCTGATAATAAAATGTCAGCGCGCAGCATTTCGAAGACTGAATTATTATAATGGAAGCACCGGCGGGATCCCAAAGACCCAGTGGTCGGTAAATATCTGCTGCCACTTTGCTATAGTCGTCTACGTGGACCAAAAATAACAGCCATCGCAAAAATTTACGTGAAACAATCGGAAACGCAAGCAATCAGTGCGGTTTATATATTGCGTAAATTGAGGACCTTAATTTTCAGAATGTAAAGAAAATTTTTCAAAAAATTGCACGATTGGAAAATTGAACAAATGCAAATGACAATCATAATTAGAGATTTACGTGACAAACATGATAGGGTGCAATTTAACTGTTATAAATTTTTACTATTTACTAATTCGATAGAACTGAATATTAAATACAGTGAGTGTAAAAAGTATTCGTACGCCTTTTAAAATAGAATAATTTTTTTATAATTGTACCGAACCACCTGCTTTTTTATAAGAAGCATTGGTTTACAAAATGATATGCAAAAAAGATTCTCCAAATAATAGAAAAGGCATTTTTTTAAACTTTTTTATTTGGGTGTATAATGAAAATTTAAAATATATGTTTTGTAGATCTATGTTAGTTATACACATACTGAAAATTTCATCGAAATCGGTTAACGCAGGAAAAAGGCGACACGCATCGAAAGATGTACGATTCTGTGGATTTTAAGCAGAAACTGATCAAAAGTCGTGAAAAACTACGATTTCCACTATTTTTAACTGCTTGTAGCTCGTGCGTATATTAATCGATTTCGATGAAATGTTCAGCATGTGTGTAACTACTACAGATCTACAAAACATATATTCAAAATTCTTGTTAAGGACTCAAATAGACAAGTTTTAAAAAGTGCCTTTTTTATTTTTGCATGTAACCTTGTTAATCATAATTATTCGGAAAATCTTTTTTGCATATCATTTCGTAAACCAATGCTTCTAATTGATTATAAAAAATCAGGTCGTTTGGTACAATTATAAAGAAGCTATTCTATTTTAAAATGCGTACGAATACTTTTTACACTCAATGTATATTAATTAATTGTTGCATGTTTCAAAGTCCCTTTAAGGGTTAAAAAAGGAGAGAAATTTAAGAATAAATGGAAATGGATCGAGAAATAGTTGAAAGGTACAGAAGGTAAATTATTTGCAATAGAAAATGATTTGATCGAAAGGATAAAAATTTTGTCAAAAATCGACGAAGCTTGAAAGTGGTTATTGTTGTGGCTATTTTGGTTCCGACGCAGTTGTTCAGGTTCGTTTCAGAAACACGGCTGCATTGTTCCCAGTGTGTCGCGCCAAAAAAGCGGCGAGCCTCTGTGTCGCGAAAGAAGAGAGCAGCAGGTGAAACGAGAAGAAAAGTCTCGAGTGACGAGAGACAGGGCAATGATACCAGAAAATAATGGCTAATGCCATTTTCTGTTAAGAGTTGGCTTGGCGGAGAAACCGAGAAGCACACGTTTCACAGTTTAGATGGATGGACCCGTAAATTGAGTGTAGTGAGGCTCGAGGTTCGCAAAACTGTTTCCATGAAATATTCTTCGAGGATTGCTGATAGAATTATTCGCACATTGTTTACTGTTCATGTGTGGAATATTAGAATCTCTATTGTTCAAACTCTGAGTTGAAATTCTTCAATTCTTACAAAATTAATTTATGGAATCGACTAAAAGTAAATTGAGAGAGAAATACAAATTTTAAGAAATTGTGAAGTATACTATTTATATGTGGGACTTTGAACACTACAACTTCTATTTTTGAAGTACTAAATTAACTAAGCATCGGAAGGAAATTAAGTTGTAAAGCGATCTAAAGATTTATGAGAAAGGTTTAGCTTGATATATATCTTCGGCAGAGTGGTTTAAAAGAATACTTCACTTGTGAGGCCTCAATAAATGTCAAAATGGAAGATTTACTATCTTTTCCAGAATTCTTTATATTCAGAAATTTGTGGGTAGAATCGTGAGTTGTAAAAATAATTTCGGAGATTTTACGTGCATTTATTACAGTGAGATCCAATCTTAATGAAAGAAAATAATAAATACGCAGTTTAAGTAGATTATTATTTTCTTTTAGTCTCGATGCAACCCTACTAGCTTTACTAGAGTCACTATTTAATTTATAAAAAGAACAAAAGTGTGTATATCCAAATTGTTAGCCATTTCCTTATAATAAATTTTGTTGAATAATCTCAACATTCATAAATTGAAAATATTAGTGTTAATGGAAGAACCAAATCTTTGTTTCGTTCCATAAATTTCAGTGCATGGACGTTTCTGCACACTAATTGGCAGTCTACACTACACAAATTATTACATTATCCTCTGTATCTATCTGCCTAATTATATGTACTATTCAGTATACTGATCGACCAGTAAACAGAGAAAATAGAACACGAATGTAGACATAAACACTCGTGTTAGTGGACCAATGAATCTGAATAGTTCGAAATTTGGCAAGCGAGGATCAACTGGCAGACATCTCATTGCAAATCGAAGTAATCTAATCTCCTTGATGTTCGCAGCGCTGGCAACATATACATTCCAATGAAACAAACGGCTAATTAGAATCGTTCGGATAATTAACTCACGGTGATTTCAGCGAAGAATGTAGCGAACGTATTCCGGCAAGTGACGTTTAAATATAAACGGGAACAAATGAGGGCTTGTTATACAGTCTCGCATAATTATTGCATAATTAGTCGATATCGCTGAGAGTCGGAAATTAGTTCGTTAAATTCGTATCTGATGCGTAAAGCAATTATTTCGTTCTTTCTATCACTTATTGAACTTGTGAATGGCTGACCAGTGTCTGTTTCTACTGCGGATATTAAGAACTGTATTTGTTTTGCAAATATTGTGCGGGGTGTACAACAACAGTAGGACGATCGAAAAAATTCTTTATGAATAAAAATAAACATTAAATATAATAAATATTAAAAATTAAAGGTCGGAAAAGCCCGCTTTTTGAAATAACTTTAGTGGTCAACATTAATTTACCTTTTTTCTCTAACAATATTTAGCGCGCGTTTTTACAAATAATTTTGTGTAGCTTTACAAACTTGATAATAATTTTATATCTATATATCGTATCTGTTTTAAAATTGTAATACTATAGAACTTGAAAATTGCAACTATTAAATTTGTTCGCAAATTATCATCTCTATAAGTTATTTTATAAAAGTCAGAACAACTAGAAAAATCTGTTGAGGTAAAAATAAAATAATTAATTTTGGTTAATGTAGAAGTTGTCAAGTAGAAAATTTCTTGAGGCAATAATAATCGATGTTTGTTACTGTTCTCTTGTATTTCAAAATTTTGCAAGTACCATAACCGAATAAAAATCCACAGCCCAGTGACTACGTTGAAAGATTTACAACATCTCTATCGTCTCGTTAGTGGTGTAATTAAGCTGAAGCACGAGATATGATAAAGAAGTACTCCTTCAATTTCAACATCAATATTAACTGTGAACGATCACGATAACGTGCGAATGAGAACGCAACTGGCAATCGACCGATCACCAAAAGTATCTTAACGCCTCGGCTTGTCGATGGATGTGTTTATGATAGCAACACGTGCAGCCCCGAATTTACGAGACTCGCGAACGTGAAAAACGATATTCATGATCAACCTGTGTATATGAATTATTATGTACACACGGAGAAACGTCAGAGTGCTTCGACTATCTCCGTATCCATCACTGAATGAACTTTCAGCAATCAAATTAGGAATCACTTTATAATTAACTGAATTTCCGAGTAACGGTACACATTTTTTTTTGAACTGGTTCGCATAATTTGCGGTTCAGTTAGACAGAAAATATATCATTTAGTGTAGCCAAAAAGATTAAGCGCTCATAACTTGTTAAAAATAGCGATGTCAAAGGAGAACCACAGGAATCTCTCGCTCGGATATTTGGAGCGTCTGTGTCAAGCTTTGCTATTATATCATGCTATTTCTTAGAGAGCAAACGTGCAAACGCGCAATTAGAATCTTTACTTTCAATTGGAATTACATATTATTACTTTACTGTGAATTTTTATGAATTTATGAAACAATTAACGAAATATAAAACAGTAAAAGAATGGAAAAATCTAAAAACTGTTATGTTGTCTAAAAAATATATATATTAAGAGACGAAATGAATTTTTATTTACTGCTCCTGACAATCGATGCAGAATATTTTTATTTAATTTTAAAATAAATATGGAACAGTCTATATTAAATTATCAATTTTTTTTAAATTTTAATCATTTTCCTTATTATTAAAAATAATAAAATTGTGAAAATCTGCGAAACTGTTGTGCAAATAAACAAATATGAACAGTCTATATTAAATTATCATTTTCTTTTTATTTTAATAATTTTTCGTATTAGTAAAAATTGTAAAATTATAAAAATCTGCGAAAATTTGAGTTGAATGGAATTCTCTTCTCTTCACAAAATTTGAAAAACTGAATTGCCCATTCCCCATCAAATTAGTAAAGATTTTAAAATTATAAATACTCGTGAAAATTTGGAAGAAACAGAATAGCATAATAACATAGTTTGTACAGTAAGCAATTCGTGAACGCAAGAAGCACGTTATTTTCCTTGAAACGTTAAATGTTTGTTCGCATAACAAGAACGACGGAGTTACAGCATTTCATAACAAGAGTGCAGTCAACCATCCGGAGATCCAATTAAATCAGATACTCGATTCTACCTCATTATTGCGAGTGAACGAGCAGCTGATTTGTATATCATTATAATTACAAGCATGAATGCCAACCTTACAATTAGTAGAAGTTCACGTAACCAACATTGATTGCTCGTAACTCGATTATGGATCCGCGGGTGTAGCTTTCGCTAGTTCGCGAACTACAAGAGTGCTCGACAGAGATTAGCGATTATGCTACCGTTTATGTGTTGCATGTGTAACATACTGAAACACAAGATAAACTGTACATACACAATCACTAACATTATTTTGTAATTAAAAAATGGTATTCCTTGAAATGCGTGTGTGAAAGTTCCATAAATTTTTTTTTGGTAATTATTAGGCTGGCAACCAAGTTCGCAACCTCCACATTTTCTCAAACAAAGTCATTTATTATTATTGTTTAAGCACGAGTATTTTATATCAAATTAATCGAAAAATTCAGAGCTCTCCAATGATATACAGTTCAAAAGGAATGATCACTGAATTTAATTGCCAACCTAATATCAATAATTTTCTAAGTCCTTTTTGGTTTAATACTTTTCGTCGCAGAATTTGGTGCTTCTGAAAAAAAAAAACTGAAGGTGACCCTTCAATCTCGGTAAAAAAGCAAAATAACAAAAAACAAATTACAGCACAGTTTGTCCTCCCGGAGACCGTGCAACATTCGTCTGAACAATTATTTCGTACAACGAATAACTCGGGAGTTATTCGGAGTCATGTTACGAGATTCGGTGAGACGTGCTCGTAGAAAAACTTTGAACAGAAGATTCGTTGCGCTTTCGAAGCCGAGACACGGTGCTTGACGAAAGCAGTAAATAATTTGATTAATAAAGCAATTGCGGGAGAAGTATATGGGTCTATCGCGGCGCGGACAAGAATATAAAAGGTCCCTTCGCGCTACGGAATTACCGGCATTTGGCCTAGTTCGCGAAACTCGTGCCCACTTTTTCCCTCATTCGTACCGCGCTTATGAACGCGGTTCTTCCCCCGCGGAAGTTCAGCGGATGAATTTCGTTCTGCCGATGGAATTCTTTTTTCTTCGACGAACTAATTTCGCGTCGGGATTACAGAGAACGGAAACGAGACCTTTAAAACTAATAAATCCGCGGATTTCCTGATACAACATATAGTGGTGCAACCGAATAGCGGATGATCCTACATGCAAATACACGTCGAAAATGTAGAATGAAATTGTTTGACACGAGGCTTTGTTTCCGGGAAAATCGACGTTAAAGTCGAATCAGTAGAATAGGTTGTTCATGCACAGACTCGTCAGACAATTTCGAACTCAATTTTCTCGGAAACGAAGCCTCGTATGAAAAAACTATTCTTCATTTTCGAGTTATTTTTAATGTACATAGAATCCCCTCTGGTTATACATTATAATTATACGATTCTCCCCTGGTATTACATTAAACATGACAAAGTAATTTTTCAGCATAACTGCTAGATCATATGTTGGGTGTAATACTTTGAATAAAATATTCTCCATTTTTTTTTGCAAGCAATAATTCTACATTATTATATCATATATTATTATAATTATTTTTTTATGTGGAATCGCTCCCTGGTGGTACTACATAATAAAATGATTTTTCTGCATAACAGTGCTAGACCATTGGATATAATACTTTGAATAAAATATTCTCCATGTTTCTTTTCAAACAAAATACTAATATATATATTATAAAAGAGTAGAAAATTTCATTCAAATATATTTCGATCGATTTGCGATTACAACATATTAGGAAAATAATATTTCGAGCGAAGGCACGAATTAATGCAACCTCTTGATATATGTAAAAAGTCTCTAGATCGAGCGACGCCCGCGAGAAAAAGCAGACGACCTAAAAATAAAACTATGGCGTGAGAAGCCATCCCGCTCTATTTATTATGTACGATATTGCGTGTCGGTGCTCGCCTCGTCGCTGCCTCGGAGATTCGTTCAAACGTCCGATGAATTTTTAATAACGTTCGTCGTTCAGCGCGAACGCACGACAGAAACTTGCTTTATAAGTCCCCATCGACTGATGTGAACAAACCTAAGCACTCCGACACGGTGTATTAGTCTCTGGAAGTGGTGCGGTTATGTAATTGTCACGCGACCATTTTCGAAATTGCATCCCGTCGCAGTGAAATTAATGTACGACATTTTCTTTGGTCGGTAATCTGTGATCAGTAGTTGCAATTCAAAATAGATTACTGCGAATATTTAGGTGCATAAATTTAGGTGCATTATTTTTAAATCATTGAAGAAAGAAACCATTTTTTATATGGCTTATTTTGCATAAAAATCAACAATGATCAGGTTTAGAAATTTATTTTTATCATGATATATTTGAATAAACAATTTTATTACAATTTTATTTTTTTTTATTCGCTATAATAAATTTAAACTTTCTCCTTTCGATTTTATTGATTACATTATAGTATTTTGTGGGATTTATTGCTAGCAGAAGAATTTTTATCAACTTCTGAAATTACAATTTTACCAAATTCTAACACTACAATTTCATCTTCCGAGTTACATTAAATTTCTGTATTTTTTAGTCAAGATGGTAATAATGTTCCAAATCGTAGCATAATGTTGCAATAGTGAATCGACCGTTGCTAGTAACATCGCCTATTTATCGAACACTATGTCCGAACTGGGGCGCATTAATATTTTTCCCACCACCTTTGATTTTACACAGTTTGTTCCCGTTTACAGTCGGCCTTGTAACAATAAATACGTCTAAGCAACCTACCATCAGTATTTATACAATCGCCTAGTAATGTTAGCAAATCTTAAAAATGTAATTTTTCACTTTGAAATCAAGAAAATTCAACTCGAAAAAAAATCTTTACAGAAAACCACATTTCAAATGATATCCATTTTATTTCATTTTGTCTTCTAGTATTCTATACAGTGGGTGATCAAATGATTTCTTTGCAATTCAGAAATGTATGATTTTTCAGAATATGTACAATTGATACAGATCTACAAAATTTATTTTTTAAATTCGATATGAATTAAACTTTTAGTATTTTGTCTGTAGTTCCGACCAATTGCAATTTTTTTCAAAATTTTTCTCCGCATCACGTAGTAAACTGATTGTTCCGACTTCTCAGGAAAATCGAAGTCGTATGGTCTTTTAAAAAATGTGCTAATATTATTTTGATTCACTGTAAGAGGACTCCATTAAAAAAGAAGTGATGACAGCCTGGAAGCATTTTCGCGCCCGAAGAAGTGACACTTTTATCGACGCTGCGAGTAATTCCGAGACGACCCACGCGAAGGCCTTACGAAATGGAGCTTCCTGTATATCCGAAATTAATGACGCTTCACATTACTTGGCGTCCGAGCACCCAGGCGCGTTTTTACACAGTGCCCCCTCTGTCCTCTGCTTTTGACTCGAATCCATTCAAACGTTTTATTGACATTTTCCTTTGATGCTTAATATACCCTACGCTGACAGCTCGTTGGCGTTTAATAACGCCGTCATAGTCGTCCCACCTATTCTTTATGCCCGCATAAAGTGTCCGTGTGATGGTTCCACTTGCATCCATCGTAGGGCCGTTGTTTGTGTCGCGATTAAGTGAAATAATGCATCATCCGATTAGGGCCAAGAAAAAATTCTGTTAGTATGGATGTGTAGCTTTCAATTTACAGCAGAACATCCATCAACTTGTTAATCAGATTGTTGCGTTTCAGATATTGGCCGGTAACGTTAACACGATTTTCAACAGGAATTTATTCTTGTATTATTAACGTGTCAGTAATTAAATTTTTATTCATTTCTATCTTCCTTCCTGCCTTTCAATTAGAATCCAGTAGTCAGTCCTGAAATTACTGACAGTCTATATGTATCTAAAAAATAGTAAAATTGCCCCGAGGTCTTTCCGCACAAAATGATTAATAAAAGAGATGTTCAAAGTTGTTCCCGTTTTGAAATGGCCCAGTCTGTAAGTCCTATCCAGGTTGAAAGTGTTGAAGACACTCTGAGAAGACTCTGGGAAATAAAATACTTTTGAACAGTGTGTGGAACCGTGAGACGGTGCCAGTAAACAGAACAACTGAATTAAAATAGTAAATAATGAACAGAATAAACTAGTACGAAAAAAGATAGTAAATAGTGAACAGAATAAACTGGTACGAAAGAAAATAGTAAATAGTGAACAGAATGGACTAGTACAAAAGAAAATAGTAAATAGTGAACAGAATAAACTAGTACTAGACTGCGGATTTTATGCATTTGTGACAAAAATGGGCACGCGCAATTTAAAGCAGTGGACGAATTACGAAGATTTAAGGACATCAGTGTATTAATATTAATTAAATTAAAAGAAAAAAGAATTTTCTATTTGGCTCGCAAACATTTTTCATTTTGCATAAAGTTCCGCAGTCTAACTAGTACAAAAGAAAATATTATTGTAAATAGTGAACAGAATAAATTAGTACGAAAGAAAATAGTAAATAGTGAATAGAATGAACTAATACAAAAGAAAATATTATTATAAATAGTGAACAAAATAAACTAGTACAAAAGAAAATAGTAAATAGCGAACAGAATAAACTAGTACAAAAGAAAATAGTAAATAGTGAACAAAATAAACTAGTACCAAAGAAAATAGTAAATAGTGAACCGAATAAACTAGGTCAAAAGAAAATGGCAAAATTGCCCTGAGGACTTTTTCTTCTAACACTAGGTTTACGGGACCAGTCAAAATGACGGATTCTTCATTCTTAATTTGCGATTATTAAGATTGTAAAGACGCTTCCCTCAGGAGTTATTTATCAAATTCAATTCTTGGGGTATATTATACTATCGGAAAAATGGCCAAAAATTTGGATAGACACATTCTTGTTATGTTTATAAAATAATATGAAATAGTTATTTCTAGATCTCCGTAAACCTAATGTCAAAAGAAAAATTGCACCGAGACTTCTGTTTTTAAAGTGTCCTCGTTGAAACGATCTAGTCTGCAAGTCCTATGAAGGCTGAAAGTGTCGAAGACACTCTGAGAAGCCTCCAAAAAATAAAATACGTAAAGAGCTATGATATGGCTTTCGTATAATTTGATGCAGTATGTGGATGCATAAGACAGTGGTAGTATTTCGGAAGCCGGATAAAGGGCGGGAAACGGGTGGCACGTAAAGGAAGAAAGGCAGCAATACTCGAAAATAGCAACGGTGGGCGTCGAGACTGTGTCTGTGGCCTAACACAGCGGCGCAATGTTCTCTTTATCAGCATTTATAACTCTCCGTGCGCAGCTCGTGCAGCTGCAGAGTGCGCCGGTTAAATAAACTGCGTGCAGCAACGGTCCGTGCTCTGCCACTGGCAAACGAATAAGACAATGGCGAGTGTATTGACGTCATCAACCGGGCCAATAAAAAACGAGAAACAACCGATAACGCTCGAGTCGCTCGACTTTTACGTGTCGTTAACGCTTTGAGATGAAATAGACGGCACGTACACGTGCGCCCGCGTGTAACCTTACATGACTCCACGTTACTTCGCTGTCTTTTCGTCGTTAACTACTTGCTAGATGTAATGTGTGTCTAGTCTAGCTCCACTATTTTAAAAATTAATTTAAACCGTCAGAGTAAAAAACTGTGAAACAAATACTGATAAGTGGATCCGAAAAATATTTGCACAAATCTTCCGGTTCTAGAAGAATTGATTGAAGATATTTAACCAGATATAATTTCGTAAAAAATAATCGTATAGCAATAAACTTAAACCCATTTTACAGCTTAAAGATTCTATCTTCGTGTAACATTGTTCATTTTCCTCGAAGATATTTTTACATGACGTGTAGCAGATGGGAAATTGAAGATCCATTTTTTCTGAAAAATGCTAGATCGAAACCACTGTGGAAAAGTTCAAAAATTTTGTTTGCGACTGAATCCTCCACAGATTTGAAGATTGAAGCCTCCTCTTTGCAACAAGCCCTTAAAAATTTGTATACGATTTTTTTTCACTGTTTTATGGAATAAAAATGAAGATCAAGTTCGGTGGCGTTCGCTCCAATCTGAAAAAAGTTAATTTCGAAATGGTGTCCACTTAATTTTCACTATTTAAAAACTGTGTAGAGAAAGAGCTGAGTGTATTTGATCAGTGCTGGGATCACGGTACAATATCTTGCCCCAAGGTGCACATTTAGACATGCCCGCGAAAGAGGCAGAAAATTCAATTTCAGGAGAAACTTATTTCGCTTTCAAGAAGCTCTATATCCTCGACTGTCAATTACGGTAACTTTTTAATACCAGAAATCGCCGAATAGCCGGCCCCGAAGCTTTCATCCCGTTGCACAAAAGGGGAGGTCGATGGAGTGGCGGTGAAAGGGGGATAATAAAAGCCTGCAAGTTTTCATAGGACGACGGGGCCGAAGAATAATCGCGACGTGAACGTGCAATGCTCGTAACGGGATGCACAATGATTTATCGTGATCTACCATCTGCGATGATGGATGGTCCCGGGATAGGCCCGGTGAGATTCCGCGAGTCTTACTGTCAAATATAACCGCGAAACACGAAGTATAGCCTCCATAACTGTTCGCCAATGCTATTCTCGCGGCGAGACGCCGAAAACAAGTCGAAATAGTTCGTTCGGAATAGAATTGCCGGCGGTGTCTATGGTCCACGCATCGGTTTGTTTACCTGCGGCCGGATCCGCATTAACGAAAACAATGATTGATTGACAGAACGGCCCGACCGCGATCATAACGATCGGCGATCGACGATCGAACGACTGCCATGAATCGCGGGATTATTTTTGGCAACGAATTTCTGGAAGCTTGGCAGTAGAAAAGTCCGCGCTGGTCAGACGACAACGAGACCGGGCCTCGGGATCGTTTTAGACAGGTCGACGAACCGGTGAAAGGTGGCAAAAATAAAAGTGGCAAAATGTAGCATCGCGAGTCCTCTCGGTCGAACAGAATTTGCTCGGAGATTGGAAAATGTTAATATTTTAGAAACGATCCGTTATTTCGTTAATATCAAGACTTGCGCAAATTAAAATGGGGATAAAAAATCTTTTATCAACCAGTAGACCATTATGCAAAATAAAAATGTTCATCATTTGCAAGAAACAGGAGATAAATATACAAATTTGTTCTGTATTTAATGATTGTGATTAACCGAAAACAATATGTTCGAATTGTTAAATTCATTTAATTTGTATTACTTTAAATGTTCACGAAATTTCATTTCATGTATTTCTCATGCGTTTTTCTCAACTTCCAGAAGTTCCAGAATAAATTAACATATCCAACTGCATTTGATTTGGTGCGTCTAGCCACCGGCAATAAATCTATTCGCGATCTGAAGTTAATTTCGAGTTGCGAAACGAATTTGGAATTTATTCCAGAACGAAGTAATCATTCCTTTACAGCTGTCATAGCAAAATAAATTACCGGCTAATTCTAGATCCCCGAGCGTAATCATCGACGCAGGCGATCTCATTCGTAACAAAAAGATTGTTCGACTTTTTTTGCGAAACCCCCTTCCTCTCTCGCCCACGGGTCTATTTTAAAGAAGTAATATTTTCGTACTATTTCCGTCTTTAATAGCGCCAGGCAGAGCAATGGTAGAAAATTTCATTTCTTAACGCAGGCGCGTTTATTTATTTTTGCTGGATGTTCGTGAGATCGAACAAAACGGGACAGAGGATTGTATTTTCATCGAAAAGGTCTGCTGCGCGGAAATTAATACACTTCCGATACCTGTAGGCACGACTTTTTGAATTCCAGCGGAGAGAGTAAATATTTATCAGCCAGCCGAAGCATCGGTATATCGTTGTTCAGTTTATAATTATATGCCGTGCGGCGATTTCACGCGTGACGTCTTCGCCCGGAGGATTATTATTCTTTCCCCTAATTTTGGTTCGTATCAACAATCGTGTTTCTTGAACTCGCGCGATCTGCCTTTATTTATTGATCCCGAAAGTGTATGAAGTCGGTGGGGAACGATGTCAATGGAAAAAGCCTCCAATCCTTAAGTCCTTTAAACAATTTATCAACATCAATCTTCATCAATAAGACAACAGAGGTGGACGAGATTGCACAAAATTACGTCACGGTGTAACATTACTTCGACTTAAAAATACAGTAACGAGATTAATTGGACATATACTGTCACACAAAATACATACAGTCTTCTGAAACTGGATTACTTAAAAAATTCTCTGAACTCAATCATTAATTTTCAAGCCACCAATAATAATTGATTTTCAAAAGACCATTAGAATGACTTCTTGGTATTTCACAATTTTATTCCCATTTGAAAATGCTTTCAAAGAATACTCTACACTGAATTATTAATTTTCCACAGATTAGTAATTAACCACAATTATTCGAAATGACTTCTTGGTGCAAAATTGCAATTGCAATCTCATTCAAAGGATGCAAGAAAAAATTCAAGGCATCATTAATCGTTCTGTGAAAAATGAGTTCTCCAGTTTAAAAATATTTTCATAAAATGCCCTGCAGTCGCTCATTAATTTTCAACAGACCATTAATCGACCACAGGTGTGCAAAGATTCCACGCATGGCGCAGACATTTCCGCGCGTCAATGTGGTCGTAGCGGGATTTCCATTTCGCACGGGCGAAAATAAAGCCCGCGGACTCGTCTAGTCTGCTGACAGATACCTTCGTCGATCTCGGCAAATCAATCCACGTAACTTTGTAAGTTGAGACGGCAGGGTTACGTTAATAGGCGATTGACACCGCGTTGAACGCCGACACGTGTCGGTGCAGATCGCGTGCGTAAAGCCGGCCCAACCCAAAACGACCGAGACTCGAAAGCTGCCTCTGCCAGCTAGTCTTCGGACAGAAATAGTTTCACGTCGACCCATGTATTTTTAAAGAATTTTCTCGACGACCTACGACAATTGCACGATACGAAACGGCACGTTCCCGCCGATCAAACTCGCGCACCGCCTTATCGGCGTCTTATCGGTACTCTAACATTCTTGATAACGATCCGACACGAATCCGATCTAATCGCTGTCAGCCGACAGAAACTGTCAAATTTATGGCAGCGTGCGGAAGCCGCGAGACTAGCCAATTTATTCGAAGAGCGAAAACTGCGGACATCGTGTTGGAATTGAGGAAATCGCTATGAGAAGTATGTGAAAAATTTTAAATAAATAGAAATTTTCTTATAATTTTTAGTTATTTTTTATGCATTATTTAAGCTTTTAAATTATTGATGTTTTTGTAAACTGTATTGTAGTTATGTTAGCTGTGGCAATATTTTAGGTATGACAATGTTATTTATTACTTTATGTCGTGTTTGGGTCATGTTCCAATCATGTATAGCACAGGAATGTTTGAACACAAGTTTGTATTCAAATATATAGTAAGTAGAGACTGTGAATTTTTATGCGTTTATTGGAAACGGTATTTAATGGAATTTTATTGAAATTGGGATTTAATGTTATTTTTCGAAGCGACACTCGAGCTTGCAGAACAGCCTGATTTATTGAAACTGCACGTGAATTTCCAAATCTTGCATAAATTGTATAAAAAGAATTCTTAAAATTCAAAGTATTAAATACAGACGAATAGAGAAATATCGTTATAATCTTTTCGGTGATTTCTGAAATATTAAAAGTAAACAGTTTACGGAAAATTGGAATTTTAATGAAATTGAGATTAAACATTGCATTTGTTGCAACGAAATTTAACATGGTTCACCGCGATGGTATTATTTACAAAAATAAATGTTGAAATAAATGCAGGAAGAATATGGCATTTTCTAAAAGTCGGCACTTATATTTTATTAAATCCTCTTGGGTGGAGTTTAAACGTACCCAGAAGACCCCTTCGGCCAACCCACTATAATATTCCAATTTCTGAAAATTATTAATTGGGGCTTGAAGTTCCGGCTCTTCCTTAACATTTATTTGAAATTTTAATACGCAGACAAGATATAATATGCGACCAAAAATCGTGATAAATGCACGCGAGTTATTCTTGTCAGAAAATGTAAAAACGATCACAGGTTGCGTTATGTTATTTGCTTGTTTAATTAATTTAGTTAATGTACACACAACCACGGACGCGTGAAAAGTGAATTGGCCGCTCACGTGTACGATCATGTCGAGCGTGGCTTCTGTATTAACACAATAATGTTACCGTTTATTTGCACACCGGAGCTAACGTTCCGAGGGGAAGCAGTGCCATGCATTTCAATTATTATTTACCGTTGCGTGAGCATCGCGGTCGTTGTAATATTTTAAGACAGGCAATTACTAGAAAAATTGCTAAACAGATTTTTACTACATGTCTGATGAAAATGGAAAATTGTAGAAAGTGAAAGAATACTAGAGAATGTAAAATTGAAGAAAAATGCGCAGTCTAATAGCAGAAACTTGATGGTATTTTTTAATATTTTATAAACGACCTTCTCGTGGTTTAGATACAAATTATTCGTAATTTAATCGGTCGCTATTGTCCCAGTTGCGAGAGGAAACAAAAGCGAGACGTTCATCCGGCTCTTAACTTTTACCGTTCCACAGTTTTTCAACTTAATTTCTCCCTTGGCATCAAATCGACACAATGGTCAAAAATCATTACCATGATAAACAATTAGTTTTATACAATTCTTCTTTGAAAATGGAAAAATTGCGAGGTGAATTTAAATTAAGATTATTCTTGTGGACAACTTTATTTGTCCATTGGCATCGAGTAAACACAGTGGTAAAAAATCATTACTATGGTAAACAATTAGTTCTATAAAATTCTTCTTTGAAAATGGAAAATCGTGGAGTGAGTTTAAACTAACATTTTTCGTGCGGACAATATTAATAAACGAAATTGACACGAAGGACGAGGTTTGATAAACCCTGCACCCTGTCTGAAGGTCGAAAAGGGTCACGAAAAATTTGTCACCGCTCCCCATAAACCTGTGCACCTTCGAGGACCAATTAATTCTTGGAACAGCGTGGAAATTGAGCAACGGAAGAGCCCCACCAAACAAGGTTCGTCTCCTGTCTCTCATCGGCCGCGGTAATTGCACGGCGGAATTGCCCGCGATTCCTCGGATATTAATCAGACCGTTCATGATCCACCGCGGGCTTGTACTCTTTTCTTTTCGAAACCGGCTGATGCATGCAGTGCGTCTGTTTTGGTTGGATGGTATAAATACAATAGCCCAAAAGCCGGGAGCTCTCCTCGAATAAACACAGGCGTTTCCCAGCTCCGTTCGCTGGCACGAGAACTCGTGAGAAAATTCCGCCGCAAGAATCCGAATCGATCACGGTGACGCTGAACGTGCACTCTAAGTGCGAGCATGGTGGTCTACCCTGTCGTTCCAGCAGTTCAACAGTCTTAATTGTACAATAGACTCCCGTATGACGTCATTGAAAAATTGTTTTCAAAGACTGTATACCGAATTCCAAAGACTGAATAACTTTTTTAAAATTCGACCAGACGAGCTCGACTTTCTTCAAGAAGTTATAAGTAAGAAGCTATAAGTAGTTATAAGTAAAGTCGCGATATTTTTCCAACGGCTGTTTTCTGCACGGAGACGTATCGTGTAGAGACATTTTTTTTATGACTGCGTCTACGCTGTCGAACACGAAGCCGAACGTAGAAAAGGACAGCATGTAAATACGGATCGCGCGGCCGAAGCGTATCGGTGTGAACCACTACTAATCCAATTAAAAAACTTCTTTAGTTTTCATAATTTTGTTATGAGACTTTCACCAACTTATTTCTGGCATTTTTCTGATGAAAATGACACCAAACACGATATAATTCCAACTGTATTTAGTGGTTTGAAATCGTGATTTTAAAAAAGTTGAAAATCGTGGCGTGTACTTTTTCCTTCGCAATTTGATTATTTAGTAGACTAATCCTTGTGACATCTCAAAAAAATTCAGACTGTTTCCTTCCCCTTCTACGTCGCTACGTGCTCCTTCTACGTGCTCCCTCCCCTCACATGGCGACTCTCTGTGTCCGAATATTTTTGTCCCCTACTTGTATACATACACACAATTTGAATATAAAATTATTTAATAGTGCTACACGGATTAAACTTTGGGAGCAATAAATTTTATTTTTATCTATTTATTTATTGATGCCGTAAACCATGTTTGGTTTATATAGTATACATTAGTATAACACTTTACAAATAATAAGGATAATAATGAAACAATAAAGATAATAATATAAAACAATAATAATGAAGTATATATCCTAATCTTACATCAAATTTTATTTTTATTGCCATCAATGGAAAAAAATTTGTAGGAAGCCTTGATTTGCAAAAGAATGAATTTGTAAAAGACTTGTATAACAAATTCTATTCTGCACCTCAAATTCACTTTTCCGTGCACATCCTCATTCGCAGACCACCCAGTATACATATGGATCAAGGGAGGAGTATTCGCGGACATAAACAATGGATTACGCACATAACCGTACGAACCTTTGACGTTCGACAGAGAAATCAATTCCGTTCTGTTGTACGGACGTCGCATACATCAGAGAACAATAACAAACGGAATTTCCAGAGCACCCTGTTAACGGAACCCTTTCGCCTAAAGGCCGATCCTGCTGCTCGCTGATACAGCCCCGATATCCCGGAGGTCAAGGTTCACCGAAGGACTCGCCCCGAGTGGAGTTCATAAAAACCGGTAAATGAATAATTTATGATTCGCACGAGGAAGATCAAACGAGGGGAATGCATAGGACTGCTGCCCGTGGTGCACTTGCATTGCGGTCAAAGGAAAGGGTACAAGGGTGTGCCAGAACTCGTTACCGGACGACGACAAAAATATTCTTAAACAAATGATTCATGAAATTAATAAAATCCCCTCGCCTTCCCCGGTGACGCTTACCGTCTTCGAAATACGCCTCGGAAAATTGCCCCGACGGCAAAATAGAACCTGATCGCTGATTAATGAACATTGCACGCGTGGGTGTAATAACTATTCCTTTGAACGATTGCCAAACTTCGCGGAACTCTGTTTACTTGGATCGAAGGCGCGGGTGTAAAATATTCTGTTTTATCTGTCGGCTGGAAAACAATCTTTTTCAACGTTCGCGAAGCGTTTCGCCTGGGGAAATGAATGATCATTCGATGAAGACGAGATGATGCCTCGAATTTATCAAACTGCTGTTACCCCGGAGGACTTCTTCTTTATCTGTATTTTTGTTTATTTATCGACGAGGTGCAGAGTTCCTCGTTTAATTGATTGGCCGGTGCTCGCTGTTATTTATGAGCGGGCTGCGGAATTTTATGCGAGATACACGTTTTTAACGCAATTGTAAGAGATGGGGTACGCGATTTATTGTTTTCTGAGAATTTTAATTGTGGAATGATTATTCACAGAATTTTCTACTGCTTTTTATACTGCATTTATTCAGCTTTGGCGTAGATATTACAAGATGATAATTATGCTACAATGATTTTATGCATTTATGACTAATATTAATAAGTGAGATATGATACAATGTAAGTAGTGGAAAAATTTAAATACAATGCTTTATCATTTTCAAACTTATATAAATTTTTAATGGGAGGAATATTAATTATTACTTATTTTTTGCAATTGACACAGAACTGTACACACTGTACAAATATACAGTCTATAATATATAATAATATAAATTATAAATAATATAATAATATATAATAGTACACTACATTATTGTCGAACTAGCTACAATTTTTAGTACTATATTGTTCATTTACAATAATATAATATATTGTTCATTTCTGAGTCTAATCTACGAGAGAAGGTGGGCCTTATTAAATTTTAAGTCGGCTTGGTTCTATATTTCGTAGCGTTCCTTGTTTATTATTTTTGAGGAATATCTAGGTTGGCCTAATGACGACATAAAGTCTCTACGATTCCTCGGAGCAGATGAAGCTTGCCATGTTTCAAAGCGCGACGTAAAAATGCTGCGAGCTGCCGCCATTGTAAGGAGTTGTAATAGCGGATTTACGGTTGCTCTTTGGCATCCTCCTCTATGCTTGCACATCAAATTTCGAATGGAATATATATGTAAAATTAGCGAGCGTCTGTGCCACGAAACTGTGCTGAACATTTCGCGACTGTGTTATATATTTCGTACGTAATTTATGATAATTTGTCTAGAACGCCATTTCCCATGTAATTTTAACTAGGTTCGTATGATTTTATAATTTTATGATTCGTCTTCTACGATTTTATATCGTTTTGAGAAATATAATTTTACAATTCGTGTAACCATATATCAATGTATCAATAATTTCTTTAAAACATCGACTTAACACGCGTCCTATCACAATATTTGTACTACCGGTGCAGTATTGCATCATTATCCAAATTAGGAACCAATTAAAAGTTTCAACTACCCATTGAATTCTACAAACAGTGAACAGTGAAGGAGTATAACGATATATTCCTTGGTCATTAGTAAACAGCGGATCTTTATGCAAAATAAAAATTTTCCACCTTAATTGCAAGAGAACAGAGAGACATAGAAATTTATTTTCTCTCTTAATATGTTCATTAGGTTGAAGATAATATAAAGGTATTTTTAAATTCGTCTAATGTTTTCAATGTTTGAAATTACACCTACACATTTTTATCATTAGCTGTCTAGTCATTAGGTACTTTTCCTCTTCGTTAACGTTAAACATTGGAAGCTTGGGATGGTTAAATAATACACGGTTGAACGAATCCACCAAACTGTGTAAAACATTTCATTCTCTCCTGTTCATCTTCTATGATTTCTTCAAAACATGACAGTACAGATGAAGCATAATTTGCAGCTTCAAACTGTACCAGCAAGATTATGATGATTACAATACTTGTACCAATAAAATTAATCTGACTGAATTAAGCGTAATAAATCAGGAATAAATGTGGATAGTAATATTTTTAATTTTCGATAATTGTTAAAGATGCATCCGTGAGGAATTATTCAAGAAATTTATTTATTTTTCAGTACAATAAAAAGAATGACTAATATAATTTAAAATGATATAAAATAGTCACTTCAGAAAATAGACGAAGCATTGTCGTAGGATCTCGTATTCCGCCGTTTCTGAAAATGAGGGTACTAAATTCTGGATAAATGGAGCATAATTTGTCGATTTAAAATACTTAATTCCAAGCAATATGTGAGGGTTCAATTTCTGGCTCCTATAAAATTGATTCTGATAAATTAAGCATTTTCCACCGAAAGCAACATGAGCTCATAATAGCGGCATACTTCAGGGTGTCATGTAACCGGTGACACGGCCCAGATGAGGGTGATTATAATGCATGGCAATAACGTTCCCAATGATTATGATCGCGAGGGAACCCGGCCTGGATACGCGAACAGATCAATATCTCGAAATCTTTCGAGGATATTCTACGAGAGGAAATCTTCCTCGAAGTAATCCTGCCAAGTCGAACAGGCGACAAGATTCACGAAATGCATCGGGAAAAATTACTTTCAGGGTGGGAACAGAGGGTAGCTCCGAGTATTGAACCCACAGAGCCGTCGCACGAGGGTGAAATTTCTAGACCCACCCGGTGATCAATTTACAAGTTCGAAGGCAAACGGCGACATGAGAAACTGCTGTTTGTCATGTGATAAAGGCGTTAATTATCGCAGGGGATTCCGTCGGCGGGAGTCGCAAACATTAACCGGCTGCCGCTGGCAAAAACGTGACCGCAGAGGCTTCCGCTAAATCCATTATTCGCGTATCCGCTTGGATTAGCTGGGAAAGTTATTAGCTCGCGGATTTCGTGCGATCGCGAGATAATTGTTTCAGTGAAATGCCAAACGCGATAAAAGATACCGTTTTATCACTTTGAACTCGTTAAAATTATCCAGGAAATTAATGAATGTCTATATGCAGTTCGTGCATGCTGAATTTTTATTTTGTTTATCTGTGATTCAACTAATTGATTAGTTAACGAGCCCGAATATACCAGAAAAGATTTTTAACCTAAGAAGAATTATGCAGCAAATAATAACAAAAAGAGAAAATTGAAGCTTCAGCTTCGAAAGAATGCTATCTTTGAAAACATTCAAAAATTTTTTTCGTAAATAAATCTTCCGTGGATTCGACGATTGAATGACGCGAAAAAGCTTGATGTACTCGGAATGAAATAATTGTTCGTGCTGTTCGTTTGGAAAGAAGCACAATGGTTTTATTAAAATTATGATTTCACGGGGATATTCTGTTACGGATAAGTTAATTATATAGCGTTTACGTTGCGGTTTCAATTAGTTAAAAGCCTCGGTCGGGTGCGGACGTATTTATTACCATGCCCGAAACTTCGAAAACGTAACGCCCTGATAATTTTCCAGGCAGGATATTTTCAGCCGTCGTGTAGGTATTAAACTACAGTGTAGCTTCATTATTATATTAAAGTGAAGATCTATTTTCGTTGGATCGAATATCGGAGACGCATATTGATGATTACGCTGAAGTTCAATACATCCCTGAAGTTCCTCGCGCGACAGTTCAAGGAAATCGACGACTAGGGAACTGACTTGAATTCTATTCAATCGAATAACTCGCGGGAATCGGAATTCAAACTAGAAATGAATTGTCGTTGATGACAAAAGGATCCGTATTAGCCGAGTTTAATTAAAACATGCTTTAGACGGAGTGTAGTGAATAGATCGCTAAAAATACATGCATTGTATTATGTAGTTACTACATTATTTCTCAGGTATAAATAATTAAGATTATATACGCTGCGAACTCTCGAGCAACAGCGCTGGCACATGTTGCAAGGATGCAACATTATTAATTAGATGTGCTAATGAGTAGATCCAATTTTCCACCAAAACCGCAATTTTTTCAGTTGAAATATTCCCTGTTGCTTTCTTTAATTTTGGACAATCGTTGAAGTGGTGAATTTAATCAAAATCAAGTAACTGTACACGATAAATACGACTATTTTAGGTAAAAACTTTTACAGTATTTGATTACATTTAGCAATAAATAATTGCTCAAAATTTAGTGAATTCCAATACAGAATTTATTAAACACAAATGTTCATTTATCACCAAACTCAGACCCTTTTTTGTTAAAAATTTATTTACTGGAGAATTTATTAATGTTCGATATTTATTTAACACAAGGTATCATGTAACAGTTAAAAATGATTGGCTACCTGAACAAGAATGCAACATGCTAACTAATTGATTGCTTGAACGGTATTACATAAGCAGGTTAAAGAAATGAAATCTGAATGTATGCAGAATGCATTGCCAACAGAAGAACACTAATTTCCCTTGAGAATTCGCCACATGCTTTATAATGAGATTCTACATTTTAACCAGCGGCACCGCCAATTTCTTTTCGACGAACGGACCGCCGTTTTTGACCCCAGAGAAAAATAGAGATTCTAACATTAATCCCTCACCGTGTGATATCGCGGTAGACACGAGAACTTTGGATAAAATGGAATTAATATGAATACCCCCTTCAGGGAGCGAGAGGTACATTTATATTTTACGCTTATGAATATTTAATTTTTACAGTTAGCATCCGCCTACGGTGAATATAGAATTCGTGTAGCTCGTAAAGATCCTCAAAACAAAGTAAACAGACTGAAACGGAGTTTCATTCCTTTTTCCACGTCGTTTTGTAAACTTCAGTAGTGTGTTCTAGAACTGTTGAGAGTGAGGATAAAATGTTTTTAAAACGCAATGTTTGTTTTCGTGGGGAGCAAAACAAATTTTTCAGTTGCTTCCGCGATTTCAGACCATTTTGAAACGACTCAAGGCAATGGATTCTACCGCTCTCAGCCGATCGAAATTAAAATTTTAACTACACTATATAAACTACTAAAAGTTCACTACAATAATGTATATAATATTTACAGAATCGATTTTTAATCACAAATGCCGGATCGTATACAAAATTTCTCTTATGAAATGTACTTTTTAATCAACTGATATTAATTTTTCGACTGCGATAAAGATATAGATTTCCAATTACCACAAATTTTTCTGCGAAAACAGAATTTTATCCAGGAATCCTCTATCCACAAACCAGAGTTGGAGATTAATCGATTAAAATTTTAACCAAGATTGATTGATTAATGTGTACGATTAAAAAAGATAATCATTGAAAAATGGACGATTGATTCAATCGTTTGATGAAGTTAATCGTCAATTGTTGATTAAAAAAAGAAATCATCGAAAAATCGGAGACTGATTTAATCAATTGTTGAGGTTAATCGCCACACGGTCTATCTAATAAGTAGGCACATAGAGATCGTATTAAAGACCAAATGACAATATACCTAAACTCAGTTTACATTTGTTTCAGTACGCATACAGTTTTGATCCGTATTTCATTTCGAAATTTCAGCAGTTAATCATTAATCAATTATCCGATTGACGATTACAGTTGAAAAGAATGTAATCGTGAACCGCAATTAACGACTAAAGTAGGAGTTTAATTGTTAATTGCGATTAAAACAATTGGAGTAGAAATTTATTCGTCAATCGTTGATTAAATTTTTGCCCAACTCTGCCAGAAACCATCCCAAACAACTCGTATTAGTTCCAAAACTTCGTCTTACTCATTCCCGCAGCCAACAATTTACCAATTTCTCTACCCAAGCGACTAAAATCCCCCAAAACTCCCACGCCATTTCTCGGCGATTCGTCACAGAACAATCCTAAAACCAAGGAGTTGAATTTAAGTGAACCGTCTAGGGGTGACCAAGAGAGACAGTTCACCCCTTATCTCTCCCTCCAGGCTTGCCCGCTTGATAAAACGCAGCACGTAACAGGCCAAAAACGAGGTTTGCCACGACGCACGTGAACGAGATTCGAGTTCGACGAGTGGTCGTCGCCGGGACCAGGGACATCAAAAATAAAGTCTGAGCATCGTCTGTGGACGACGCAAAAACCGGCGATTACGAGCCGCGTAGAAGCCATGGACCGCTGAGATCGTAGAACAAAGCAGGATAAACTGAGACACAGTGGACAAAGTAAACCAAGTGACACAAAGTGAAACAAAGCAGCAATAACCGCGAAAAGGAACAAAAGTACAGAGGAAACCCGAAGACAGGTGAAGAAGAAAAAGTGAACAAGCACAAAGGAAAACCGAAGATAGGTGAAGAAGAGAAAGGGGACGCGCAAGAAACGTAACTGGACGTGTCAATTCGCTCCGTTGGCCACGATTTTATAGAAGAATTGTTCAAAGCTGTGTTATGCTAAAAGGGGTGCTTTCAAAGGTGGTGGAGCGGTGTCCGTTAATATTATTTTCCCAGATTTCAAGGTCACCAATATCTTTATAAGACTATGAGGGCGACTATCTTTTTAGCGGCATCAGTCCCACGCCTTTGAAGATTGTAAAGAAATACTTTAACTGGAGTAACAAATGTTGTATTCCTATTTTTCCAGAACTAACGAGTATGCTATTAGATAGGCAACTAAATTCGTGACCTTTTGTTTCGCATTTCTTTTAATGTATCTAGTTATATTATAACTAGCACAGCATTATAACTAGACTGCGGATCTTTATGCAAAATAAAAAATGTTTGCATTGATTGCAGGACACAGGAGCCAAATAAAAATTGTATTCTTCTTTCAATTATCCTATTAAGCTGAGACTAATACATTAATGTCCTTAAATATTTTTAATATGTCCACTGTTTTAAATTGTACGTGCCCATTTTTGTCATAAATGCATAAAATCCGCAGTCTAATTATAACCTCATTCAGTGACCATTCCTTTTGACCTGTATATCATTGGGAATCTCTGAATTTTGCGATTAATTTGATATAAAATACTTGTGCTTAAAAAATATATATAATAAATGACTTTGTTTGCGAACTTAGTTGCCAACCTAATATTTTCTGCAGAAATAACAACTTTGAAATAGATGAAGTGTTTAGCCGCTGTCCAAGAAGATGGACGTTTCGTTCCACTGCGGGTCGGGAACAGGGGCGACACGAAGACAGATGATGATGATGAGAAATCGAACAAGAGAACAGAGTGAAAACGAAGCGAAGATGAAGATGCGAGGACAGGAAAACAAAGGAAACGACAAATGAAGTGAAGAAGAGGACGAGAACAGAGGACAACCGAAGTGAAGAAGAGAACAAGAGGAAAAGCGAAGTGAAGAAGAGTTCAAGGACAGAGGATAACCGAAGTGAAATGAAAAGGAAGACAGATGAAGTGAGTGGCGGGAGCGCGTGGGTATGCGAGTTCAACAGGAGCGGACACGTGCTCGACGACTAAGATTTGGTCCACTCACCTCGGTGTAACGAGGGTTTTTGTCCGGTATTGTGTTTAGAACAGGCCGGAATCACGTTCGACGACCGGTATCGCGGTTATCCAATTCAGTCTATCGTGCAACTCGTTCGAAATAAACCACGAGTCCCACTACGTCGTATCTCTCTCCACACCACCTACAACACTGCCGGTCGGCCCGACACTGAACGTACCACCGACTACTTGGTTCGTGGCTTCGCAGCGGGAGCAGAAACTCTCCCAGTGGGGGTAGCCGCAGGAAATGGAACGGGGCGAAAACTGACGAACCAAGGGCTCCACAGGGAAAACTATGCGGACGAATCTGTGGGATCCAAATAAGAAAAACCGGAGACATTATCTGGGTACATCCCCGAACGGGTCCGTGCTGATACGATGGGTCGAAGGGTTTTGTGACGTTTCGAGGGAAATGGCACTTTCGATTTTCGATGGATGGGCAATTTGATATCGCGTGGAGCTTCTTCATCCGGGATATTCAAATTGTTATTCAACATGGTACATGTTTTCTTATAAAAATGGCAAGATGGATTTTATTTAAACTTTGCGCGACTCCTATTGTAATACTCTACTAATGATATCTATACAATCATATCCAGATTTTTATTCAACACTAAACCTGCCGAGTCTTTGAAGTAACTGGTACATGTTTTCTTACAGAAATGGCGAGATGGATTTTATTTAGACTTTCAATACGTACTCTACTAAAGATATCTATACAATCATTTCTTGTGAAATCATTTTTATTATTTCAATAGTTGTGAAATGAAAATCTGGAACGCGTCATTTTGACCGGCGGTGGTAGGTTTATTGTGGGAGAAATGGTACCTCTAGAAACTTGAGTGTCCAATTGGAGCAGATGTTTGGAACCAATTATTTTAGGACAATTGTTAAGAAAGATTTGACAATTTTCAAGCTGTGAATTATTTCAATCGGGTAAATATTTTCTTGGTTTTGGTTCTATTATAGCTTAAACATAAATCTCTGATTGTAGTATAAATAATGGAATTGTCCCTGGAGTCCGCGAGGACCAGCCACATTTATCTTGCGATTAAAGTTGCAATCTCTCCCCTTCGCAGATACAATCGGTACCCTTATAAGTTGATACCCTCTCGTAGCTACAGTGACTCCAGAAAGTATTGGCGCACTATAGATTTCTGACTTTCGAGAAATGGTCGACACTCGGACTGTTACAACTTTGTAAGATAGAATTGTACAAGAAATATATAAATAAATTGTTTTAAGGCTTGAAGCCTCTTGTGCAACACACCGTTCATTCCCCTTTGACACTAAAACTATACCGAGCACTGAAAGCGATTAAAATGTTTTATTTTAATAATGTTAAAATTTCATGCAATTTTTATTGCAATATGTGCTTGGATAAAGAAATTTATCGAATCATTTTCCATGTAAGCAACGTTATAATTTCATTAATTATAAAATTAAAAATGCAAGACCGGTCACACACATTTCAGTGATAGGTTCTTAATATTTTTAATTTTTTTTCTGCGACCTTTTCGAGATTTTCTTGTGAACCTATAACAGTTTAAATGTCGACAATTTTCCTAAAATCGGGAATTTAGTGTGCCAATACTTTTTGGAGCCACTGTACATGGGAGAAGCGAGTCTGTTTGTGACGCAAACGGGAAATAGCGAATCGCAGCGGCAGTGTTTGTTTTACGCTTTGTTTAATCCTGTTAACATTAAGTAGCAGGAGTCTATTAACAGTGTACACTCCATTAGATTTCTAAAGATCTACATTTTCGTACGTCTAGTGTTTACAACTCGAAAAAATGTCTGTAATTAAGAACAGATTGATCTTGTGTTGCCAGTGCCCGGGTCCATATTGACCCAGCACATCACATTCAGTCTCTGGTGATCAATTTAAATTGGAAGCTCTTTAAGGGAGTAGACTTCTTTTTCCAGGATTGCAAGAGTGCGGGATTCGCGTTTTCATTTCTCGATAATACAAAAATGGAATTTTTCGTTAGTCGAAAACGCTAGATAAAGGATCGATCTAGAGCGCTATCACCCTCAAAAGTCCAATTTTTTCGTTTACCAGGCGTAATTTGCATTATTCGGGAGCATACAACTGCACATCTGGGTATTTTCATAACTAAAGGCCAAGAACAGGAGTGGCGTTAGCCCAAATTACACATAACTTAGGAGATGTGCAAAAAGCGGGGCCCCTAAGCTATGCTCTCTCGGGCAATTGGAGATAGAGAGGAAAGGGCCAAAGGTCCTAGACGTGCGGTTTTTTAGTATTTTTATATTGGGACACCGATGTACGTACGTAAAAGTATTTTTCCGCACGTCTTTAAAGAAAAAAAAAGATATTTTCATAGCTACATGCTACCGAATAATGCAAATTACGCCTCGTAAACGAAAAAATAGGACTTTTGTGAGCGATAGCGCCCTAGATCGATCTTTTATCTAGCGTTTTTAACTACTGAAAAACCCCATTTTTGTATTATCGAGAAATGAGAACGCGAATCCCGCACCCTTGCAATCCTGGAAACGAGTCCACCGCCTTAATTACGTGCAATAAAAGAATCAACGAGTCTAGATAATGTTTTGTTGCTCCCAGTGATTTTATTTATTGGTTCCTGATTTTCAGCATTGATTTTCGGGAGACTCGTATAACCGCCAGTACGTAAACTGTTAATAACGATTCTGGGTACACACAGACCCCTCGTTCTCTCTATCTATAGTTATAGCACTAGACAGGTGATCATAGAGATCAGTGAACATGATTCTGCGGTCGGTTTATTGGCTGACATCTTGCTTCTGTGTCGCTCACTATCGCTCGATCATCGACTACAGTGTTACTGCCTCTCTACCTCTGTCATTCCAGTGACACGATGATTACGAAGAGCTCGACGAAGATAAAAGGGAGAAAATATTCTCTACAAAGCACTCGCATAATTAAAATTTTTAAATCACAATTCAATAAAAAAAACTGCAGAAAGGAGTACACGATATCTCAGCACTGTTTTATTAATAAATCCTATTTCGTGAAAGTATAAAACAAAATAAGCTGAGAATTTTGCACATTCAATTTCAAACTTGGTTAACTCATTTTATTTGCACAGACAACTCTCGCCATGTTACAATGAGGTCATGCTGAGAATAAGTTGGCATTTCAGAACGAGTTGAAACCCAGGATCATTAAGTTCCATGAACCTAATATTAGATTATTACAATACGTATAAATAAACGTTTGTTCGCAGAAAGTGCAACCTGGTGCACATTTTAACGAATACTTTAGGTACCCGAATATTCAAAATGTTTCTAAATATACACAATATTTATTTCGAATCGTCACCGATGTTTTCGATGTTTAACGAAAAGCTGCAGATTACAATGTTCGTAATTCGATCGAACATGCTAGATGTTTATGAGAATAGAACAGGTTCGTGTAAACAGGATTTCCTTGCAATTTGTAACAACTGCACAAATGTGCACGTAAACTTGCAGACGTTTATAAATAATCTCATGACGGAAATGGCTTTTCATGTGTATCTTTTTGTGACAGATCCAAAATCAATTTTAAAAATTTTAGAAATGTTTATTTGTCGAGGTCAACCAGAAAAGTGAATCAAAATTTATATTTTGCTCTTTTAGCATTCCTTTTAATATTTAAAATGGCAGTTTACAAAACATTTGATGAACAATAAACCTACCACCACCGGTCAGAATGACCGGTTCCAGATTTTTCATTTTACAATTATTGAAATAATAAAAATGATTTCATAAGAAATGATTGTATACATAGATATCTTTAGTAGAACACGCATTACAATAGGAGCCGCACAAAGTCTAAATAAAATCAATCTTGTCATTTTTATAATTTTTCTGTCGGCTGAAAGACTATCTTTTATTATATCGTAAAATGTAATAATTGTTTTTTATCTGCACCATTTAATCATTTATGAGTCACATGGGAACAGAGCAAGCGCAACGTGGGAATCGAATCATTGGAGGGAACGCGGCTCGTTAACGAAATCACAGCGTAGATTCGTACACATAACATTGTCAACGACCTTTAATTTGCGCTCAATGAGCTCTTGAAGAATAAATTGCACGTCCAAAGGTTTCTCCGGCTAGAAAACTTCTTGAGGTAATTGATTTGTGGGTGTCAAGTATTTTCAATGACTCATTTCCTGCACTGCCAGAAATAACGCTGATTGTATCAAAGTAGCCTTCATGAGATAATTCCTCGGCTCAACCATGAATGGTTAAAAAAATCGAAATCATTACATCACATTATTGTTCAAACATACATATACATATACACTTCTTCTAAATTATTAGGTCACCAATTACGTAATTTTTTTAACCGTTTTCTATTGGCAGCTTCTAAAGCTATCTAATGTAAACTATTAAATTCTTGGCTCTTCAAATTGTAACTTTGGTAAATATTGACAAAAGTTTTCCTATGCATATATCCGTCGCTAAAAATAAATTTTTTAAATATATTACTCCTGTTAGGCCTTTAACACGTTGACTGCCACGGTACTTTTCAGGATTCCGGTGTAAGAAGCCAACTTAATTGAAAATTATATAAAAACTACGAGATAACTCGTAGTTGGCGTCCTAGACAAACTACGAGTTATCTCGTAGTTGGCAGTCGATGTGTTAACTTTATTTGAATAGGAAAAATAATAAATAAATCACGGCCGGTTATACAGGGTATCTCAAAAATGTGGTACTTCCTACCCCTATTAACTCTTTGAGGCACACGATTTTAAAGAAAATAAAAACCCAAGTTGCACAGAATTTGTTTTAATATCACATATAACTTCACCTTTTCGAGGTGGGTTAAAATGCATGAAAAGCTAAGCAAAAGGTGGGACAGTTTCTAACCCCAAAGAGTTAAGGGGTGGTTCCTGAGCTCATTTGCAGTAACTTGTAAGAAGAAAGAATTGTATACAATTTTTTTAGCATATTGAATTTAGCATTTTGAACCATCAAAATGTAGCTCAGTTACATTACTTAACTGCAAAATTTGTATGATTGGATTTAATGCTCCCAAAAGTCAAATTTGCATAGAGCCAATTACTAATTACACGGTAAATGACCCCCAATTTGTTGATGCTTGTTTTATCGATTGCATCATTAATATTCTGCATAACGCTCGCATGCTGGTTTCGGCAGCATAATGTCGTTCAATTAAATACTTCATTACAAGTTCAGCAATGTCAATAGACTCTGTTCTCTAACGTGGACTTGATCGAAAATTGATCATTCCTACGTATTTAAATCAGAATTCGCATAAGCGCCACATAATTATCCGGTTTTACAATTCTCTGTACCTCCGGCTCATCTTTTAGTTATCTTGAACATTCTCTCTGTTTATCTCGTACATCTGAAAACAAAATGGTGGTCGTTAATTAAGACACATTTGCCCGGCACGCGGTGAATCAGAAATTAGTCTAAGCAGCGCCGAAGGATTCATTTATTAACAATTTTTCACCTGGAAATCGTGTGCAGGCGGAGCATTCAATTGATTCTAATTGGCAATGTCTTCAATTTATCTGTAATTTGCACATTTAATGCAAATTTCATTGGCCGTAGCCCACAATCTTGCTGATGATCCTTGACGGAGCATTACGCTGGCAATTATGATAATTTTATTGAGTGCAATGATTCCATATCGACACGCAGCTTCCATGACATTTAATTGAACTCATTAACGCTCCTGATTTTAATTGCGCGAAAGTGGGTCAAGAGCGTGCTCGAAAAATTACATTCAATTTCCATAGTTACAATTGCATAAGAATAATTTATAAAACCTCTTTCATTAGGTCCGGTCAATTTTATTAACACTATCGAAATGACGGAGTCCAAATTATTTTAACCTTTTGCACTCGGAGCTATTTTAACTGGAAAATTAAACATTTCTTCCGATCTAGAATATTTCCATTCCCTATGATTTTTGAAATTTGATGGACAAATGTTTAGTAATTGATAATGGTACAGCAATTTTTAGTGGTGCCTCAGAGGGGACAACCGACTGCAAAGATTTAATATATGCTATTATAAAAAAAATTAAAAATTGTGATAAATATATTCTTGCGCCATAAAACAAATAAAATGAAAAATAATCGCTCTCAGTGCTCCGTGGATCCAGTGTTAAATAAATTCAAGTAAAATGTAATTTAAAAGTAATTTTTTTTTTAGGATAGTAAGTGCGTCACGTGTGTTTCATAGTAGTTTATTCGAGAATTAAATGCCACGTAATACATACAGTACATGAACAGAAAAGAAAAATAGATGCCCCATTATTCGAGGGCGTCACGTTTATTAAGCGTACAGAAATACGTATCCCGTAGTTGCAAGTATAATATAGTATAGTTAGGCGTTTTTTTTTTCGAACAATTAAAAACACAAAAGCGGCGACGGTGTGCAGCAGCAATAGTGCACTGCTTATATAGTTGTGCAACTACCATGACTCGGACGGACGTTCTCGTAGAAGATGAATGGCATAAATACTATACAACTTACTCTCGAGTACATATATAATCGTGAGATATAAACAAATGGGGGAATGATCGTAGACAACGATAAATGCGTGTATAAATTACCGAACACGGATCGGAGTATATAGAATAGGACCATAAAAATATTAAATATACATTTTTGGCGTATCGAAAGCACAGCGGAACAATCGCGAGGCGTCAGATATTTTTTTTTTCATCGTCAAAAATGATTCTTCTCTTAACTTAACTCGATTAACACGTTCACCACCACCCTCACAAATATAATCTCACCGTGGCAATCCCGTATTTTACTTAAAAATAGTCAAATCAATTTTGTACACTTTGTTACTTAAAATTCGTAGTGCACATACATACACGTATGTGACGTCCCCAGTCTCGCAGTTTGCTTAACAATAGTCAAATTAATTTTACTCACTTACAGTTTAAATTTATCGGTATAATATCGGGAGAATCCATGAGACTAAATTGTTTTAACTGGACTGCGGATCTCTGTGCGAAATAGAAATTTTGTGCATCGATTGCAAGGAACAGGAACTGCATCGACACTCACCCCTTCTCTTAATAATTCTAATAAGTTACAAATAATATAATCGTAATTCTCAAAATCGTCAGATATTTTGTGCTCGTCATAAATGCCTAAAGTCTAGTTTTAAACGCTGCTGATCAAATATTTGAACAGTGAAATAAACGGTGGTAGCGAGCGTGTCAGCGTTATTGTTCGCAAGAAAGCGAACGGATCGAAATGCGCTTAATTGTATGTGTGTGTGCTTTTATTTAATTATCTATTTTCTAACGAAGACTAGAGAGAAGCACGAAAATAGGATTAGAATAATGTTCGGCACGTAGGAGGCCACGCCGTTTCCGTTCCAACAGACGTTCAGGTTGCACTTATTAATAATGGGGTTGAATTTCTGCTTGAAGTATTCCCAGTCGCACAGACCTACGTCACATCCGTCAAGCATGACTAGCTTCTCCGCCAAATAAAACATGACCTTGTTTGGCTGACTATCGCCGTCGCATCTGCGAACAGAAATAGATGACGCTTGTTGTGACCAACTGTTGTCTATTTCGCCCAGGCGGTCGCGAAATTTAAACAATTCCCGCCGGCCGTTTCGGGCCACTGACTCATTCATCGTTTTATTGTCCCGGTTTCGCAAGAGAACACCGCCAACGATCACTATGCCTGTACAGCCCACTGCCGACATCGCCATTTTGTACGCTGCGAACGGCTGTCGTGATCGTTCGCACAGTTTGAATCGCCTTTTCATTTAATTAAGATTGATTCACCCTTTTCTATGATATACCAACTGAAATAATCTTTTCTGTATGACTTCTAGAAACATTTTTATAAGAACTCTATAAAACAGGTTCATCAATTAATGAATTAAATATATTTTAAAAATGAACGAAGTAGAAAGTATGAAGTCGTGCTGTATAGCAAGCAGCTGTTTCCTAAGCTGCAGAGAAAAGCATTTAGACATGAACTTTTCGAACATTGATTTTAATTAAAGGATTAGCTCACTTGTAGAACACTGCGACGAGATTGGCGGCGAAGGGCGAGATAAACGACGTTCGCCATTGACGTTTCCCCATATTCTCGTAATTATAAGCTGTCAGTTTCGACGAGTCTCTGTTGATGTTCAACGTGGCCAGTAGATTTTGAAGGCTAATGATGTTGCTGAAGTAGAACACTCCATTAGGTTCGGCTGACTCTGTGTCTTGCTCCACTTTCCTGGAAATAAACCGCAAAGCATTGTTAACAAACTAAATACAAAAGACTATTCTTTTGACTAGGAATCGTTACCCGAAAATATTTAATTGAAATTACGCAAGGATCGTAATTTTTCTGCGGAGGAAGGTTCGTTTAAAGGGCGTGTAGAAGACAAACGAAATTACCAAAAGTGATTCATCATGTCTTGCAAAAGCGTACATCCTAAGTGTGCATTGATTTCACGTCCATATCCGGCTTGGTAATAGTAGTAGAGATCCTCGTGATATTCCAGCACGCGGAGCTCCTCTTTGTTGAAAACAGCACACCAGGGAGAAAGTTTCGTCACTGTCCAAGACTTTTCGTAACAGCACATGTCGTACATCGTTAGGATCGATCCTGGAAACTCGTACGGATATTAGAAAACCGGCACAGCTGGTATACGCGTTGAACGTTCCCTACGCGGTATCGCAAACTCATTGAATCACTCTTGAAACACGGTACGATTTTTATCAATAGCCTGCAGATTTCCATGCAAATTAAAAACAGTGTGGATTCATCGCAAGGCACGGGAACTGCGTGCACATTCGTTTTTCTTAATCAGTTGAAAATACTTGAATATGTTCGTCTTCTTTAATGTGCTTCTTTTAATCATAAATGCATAAAATCTGCAGTCTAATTCATTTTAGCTGAGGCACTGAACTATATATTATTTATAACGAATTTTTGTACACAAATTTTATACAAAACAAATTGGTACTTTACAAAGAACAATAATTCAGGACTTCCCAATGAACAAAATTTGAGACTACTATCTGAAAAAGAGAACCATTAAGTCTCTTCAAAAAATCCCCCTTAATTGACTCAACAATTTTCATCTAAATCCCATAAGAAAAATTTTCGTAGAATCTAACCCGAGATTTTTGTAAATGTCTATAGCGTTTTATGGGGGTCGGTTATGGGACAGAGTATGGGACTCACGTTTCGGAATATGGTAGAGGAATCCCAGCCGTCGGCTGACATTCTGTATGAGACTCTGAAACTGCGGTTCCTCTTCGAATCTGTCGGCCTCCACCACGGAAATATTGTTAGACTCGATGTCCCATATGTTGCAAGTTTTATAAGCCTGGAAAAGAAAAGTAAGTGGATATTTTCCCGCGTTCAGTTATAAAGATCGTCGTCGGACGTTCCACCGGGAATTAGCAGATGTATTTGCCGTTCTAACGACCTCAATTACTTACAGACAGCAGCGTGTCATTCACGGAAACTTCTTCGCCTAACATGGCATCGGTGTCTCCGAATAGCCCTTTGATGAATTGGTCCATGCTTGTGCGGCCTTCCGCGGTTTTGAACTTCAATAGAAAGTGATAGCGATTAGAATACTATAGATAGATTTCATTGGTTCTGCAGTTGCGATAGGTACCATATAATTGTCCGGCGTTATATTTCCCGCACTCGGTTTCAAAAGGTGAGGGAAGTTGCTTTGCAATCGTCTCGCGAGCAATCTCATATCCTCCACGCCTTGCGGTGTCAAAACTTCCGCCCTCTCTATCACAAGGTAATCGTCCGGCTTCCATCTTTTCAAGTTTTCCAAGTCCCTGTCACACAAGTGACCGTCTGCGAAGCAAAATCGCGATGGACGCGCGTCGTCAGTTGCGAAAGACGCGTTGGGCGAATGCAATTATCGTGACGAGCTTTGGTATAACTGAGCTGTGTATTTCGTTAAAAATTTTGTTGTAGATTGCATCGTCTCGGTAGAAAGAACATTTTTCGATAGATTATAAAGGCGCCAATTGGTTTTAGTAACAGCTAGATCCCTTTTGGCATCAGCCAACGCTCATCTCCAATTTTCTAAGCAATATAACGAATAACTAACACATTATTTACGCCACTAAAAACATACTAAAATCTCTACCCACGTTCAGGAAGACTAATTTGCAACATCTGATGCTCTATACTCTATACCCACACAAAAATAGTACCAGTGAATGATCATCAATTTTCTCTCAAAGCTTATTCGTGATAGTCAATCTTGATCCCCAATAATAACACGATATTTACGCTATTAAAAATATGGAGAGAATTAATTTTCAACATCAGATGTGCTCTACGAGACCTCTACGCAAAAAATGGTACCAATGATCATCAATTTTCTCTCAAAGTATATTGGTGATAGTCAAGTTTGGTTCTCTACACCAAGTTATCTGGGTTGCTAAAGACATATACTGCTGAAACAAACGTGTCAACCATTCCCTGAAAACAGCGACGCCAATTAGGTACCATGGAAACTCGTGCACACTATGATGTTGAAAATGTCTAATCAACGAGGAAAGTGTGACACTAGAACGCGCGTTCCAATTTAGACACGTAAGTTCACGGAATCAATAAATCTAAGGTACGCTACTGTGAATGCGAGTATATTGATCAACACGTGAAACGACGCGCAGAGAAAGATCGATACGAAAAAGTGTCAATGACCTGAATTAAGTGCGGTCTGGTTTGCCGGCTCCGCCGTCCGGCGGGGTTCAACTTGTCTCCTTTGTTTATTCTATTAACCCTTTGACGGGCGAAGACGTCTTTGTAAGTGTTCACAATTGAAAAGTTGATTAAAAGGCTAACAACAAATATTCCCAGCAATATCTCTACTACCATTCTACGGACACATTCATCTTGAATTCGCACGAGAATTCATTGTTAAGCAACAAATGATAATTTAACTCTTCGGGTGCAACATTGATCATATTTTTGACCGGGTTAAAAAAATATATAGAAATTCTTCTTTGTCGATCGTAAATTACTGAATAAACTTTTTAATGATTTCGGCGCATAGGTTCGATCTAATTTAATAATTTAATAATTAGATCGAACCTATGCGCCGAAATCATTAAAAAGTTTAATCAGTAATTTACGATCGACAAAGAAGAATTTCTATATAATTTTTTAACCCGGTCAAAAATATAATCAATCTTGCAATTTAATAATTAGATCGAACACCTATGCGCCGAAATCATTAAAAAGTTTATAAGAAAATATATGTTTGTCAAGAAATATTCGAGTATATACCATATACACTAAATTCTATCAGGAGTTGTAGCACACTCTGTAATTTCATCGGTTCAGTTCAGTTTCGTAATGAAATTACTTTGAAGTTATAAATAGAATGTTTTATTGTGATTGGTCAGTCGCCGTGTGTTAAATAATAAATGGCGGCTTTGGTCACATCAAATTTCATTTAACTCGTCCGTCAAAGAGTGAATAGAATTGCTTTGCAAGATCGTGATTTGTCTTCATTTGGAATAGGTCTGTCAGTGCAACCTGGTTTCAACCGGGTTGCTTCAGACGTCAGCAGAGGTTCTTCCACCTCTGCAGTTCTTTAGACCCGCGGTTTAGAAAATTTACTTACTGCCTCGGGACTCGTGGTTGTTGATTATTTGGCTCTGCACTTCCGTTAACGAAAGCATTTCGATGATCTCCATTCTCGATGCGCACCGTGTGCCGTGCGTTGCGAGCATCCAAACTTGCTCGGCTCTGCAGTCTGCGGACGCAATCGGAGAATAATGTGAACTGACAAATCATGAAATATTCGGACACCGTATCAATTCGATCTTTCGATTCGGTGTCCCTCGGACTCTGGTTCCAATGTACCAGTAACTATTTTCGGCATTTTCTATTTGTTTACTTACTCGGTACATCTTGGAACCGTGTTTTACCGGCATGGACGAAATGGTAGGCAGTCTTCGTGGCCATGTACAAGTACGGATCATTCTCGTCCGCGAAACAGTAGTCGGAATCCCGAGTGTACGCGAGATTCGCCAGGACGAGCACCAGCAACAGGGACACGTTCATTTTGAGCGCCATCTTTGTCTCCGGAAAACTGCAAATCAACAACTGCAATCAACTCTATTGAGAAGCTCTTAGATGTTCAACATTGCCATTGGGATTCACAAAATTAATAAAGTAGATCGTAGACAGTGGATAAAACATTTTTAAAAAATGAAAAATTTGTTTAAAAATGTTAGAAATGTGTACTTAGGAAAATTGTCTAAAAAATTGGCTGAGCCCGGTGTTTATTAACATTTTATCTATCGCAGACCTATTAGAAACTCATAAATCATCTGGGATTGACATGAGGATGTTAGGGATCGTTACATTATTTGCAGTTTATTGGAGCTATGAAAAGACCGAACACATATTTACTCCTGTTTGTTACAGTCGACACAGAAAAATTTTATTTTGCACAAAGATTTAATATTCTGCGAACGAGGAGCAATGGCGACACATTTATTTCGAGCGTCTTCTTCGTCCCTGAAACGCTGCGCTCGAGAAAATTGATTTATAGAAAAATCGAACAGAACGTTTTACTATTCGAGGATAGGAATCTCTCTTTCTGCGAGAATGATCCGGTTTCACTGGCTGTTTCTGAAGAAATTCCCTCGCGTTCGTATTTTACGATCACATTAAAGCGCGCTGCCATGCCGCTTCATCTGAAACCCAACTATAGCAAGCAAACCTACATTTTCCTGTGCTGATGTCAGATGTTCCTTCCCCGGCGGCGCGGCGTTGTAAATTGTGGCCAGCTAAACGCGAAGTTGTTCTTATGTAACCCGCGAAAGAATATTTATCCATTTAGACCACCGATATAAAAAAGAAAGAAGCAACAGAAGGAAGAAGAATAAAGAGCAAATTATCCTTGCGTCCTTCAGGCTTATATAATCAATAAATCAACATATATGTCTACCGTATGATGTCACGTCCTCCAGTCAACATCACTCCCGATTCACATCCGAGTAGCAATTTACCAATCAAATTATTAATAATAATCATCCCTGGCGTATAATTCGCGACAGTGATCCCGGGAATTTTTATGCAATATAAAAGTTACTTATATCAACTATAAAGAACGCAAGCCGAGAATAGAAAGCGCATGTTTTTTATTTTATATTAAATAAATTTCTTCGTTCGAGCGCACATACTATTATTGCGGAAAATCTAAATAAACTCAGCCTTATAATGTTCATAAAATACCGCATGCGTTGAATCCTTTTTACTGTTTGGAATATTGCACCTACTCGTCCCTGTCATAAACGCATAAAACCCGCTGGCCAGCGATCGCAGAGGAGCAGGGTCCGGGAATTGCGTGCTACAGTTTATGGTGCACCAAGGTTAAGGATAGAGACGCGAAATATGCAAGTGAACGTGAAAGTTAAGATGTGCGCGCGAATTACGCACACATGCGAGAGCGACTTGCATAATTCCCGGAGAGCGAGAAACAGGTTCCCGAGGAAGAGGCTAGACACCTTGCGACGTGATTAGCAACTTTGCTGCCGACCCGAATGTCCGACGTTCTCCTCGCCCTTATCGGATTTGGACCGGTTCGCAAACGAACCGATCTGCTAATCGTTTACGCGACTTCTGAGACGACCAAAGTTAACGGCACAGCACTAAAAGCGGCTGGTACGTGATGCTTAAGTAAACAACATGTAACTTGTCTAAACTGTCTTGTCGTAAAAATGATGAGATAGAATTTAGTTGGACTTTTGCGTTTTGAAAAAGCACGCTTGGTCAAAACTTTTAAATAGACTGCGGATCTTCATGTAAAATAAAAATTGCTTGCACCAATTGCAAGTAGCTGGAGCCACATAAACAGTTTATTCTTACTTTAATAATTTTAACAAGCTGACAAAAATAGATTTGCACCCTTAAATTATTGTAACCTTTCTACCGTTTTAAATCGTATCCACTCAATTTTGCCCTAAATGCATAAAATCCGCAGTCTACTTATAAATTTAATAATTATATCGTGATAAATGTTGCTTAATACAAGTCTGAGCAGTTATAAAATTTTTTAATCGTTTGTACACTGTTTTTTATATGAAATTAATTTCTTACCATTTTTTTATCTGTCGAAAATTAATAAAATAGAATACCTGGGTTGTGAATTATAAATTTTGATTTTAAACAATTTCGGAACGAGGAGATTTTTAGAACAATTCAGAAATGTGTTCCTAGTAAAACTTAATTTTCAAAGTCAATTGTTATCTTGCATGAAGATGTTTTAATTGTAACCCTAAATTGTTGAAACAAACGCTGCTAACGTGTCTCAAATATATTGATCAACAGACTGCGGATCTTTATGCAAAATAAAAATGTTCTTCATTGATTGTGGGAAGCAGGAATAAAATAAACATTGATTTCTTGCCTTGATGACTTTGTTACATGAAAAACAACGTTAAAATGTTCTTGAACTTTTCTAATCTATTACTTTAATTTCTTCATAAATGCATAAAGATCCGCAGTCTATTGATCAAGCTCTACCAAAATTTTTCAAAAGGAATTTTCACAGAAGCATATGAAATGCAAAGATTAAATAGTCTTCTGTAAATAACGCGTTAATTGCACGTCAATAATAAGATGTATACCCAGGACAGAAAATTCGCGAGAGGTCACTTCAGCGTCCGTGCGGAATGCGGTTGGCAAAGAGAGTCCGTGAGTAAGTATCGCCGAGGATAGCGTAATGGACAGTGGCTCGATTAGCAAAACCTTCTTCGAGTCTAATAAGTCTACTTGGCCTACTTATTGTTAATGCCCCGTGTCCGCAAGTGACGACTGCCGTGTAAACTTAGTAGTGATCTGATTTTGCCGTAAACGCTCGATGATTTTACGCTTCGCGCTTCCTTCGACCATTAAAAAAAAATGTATATATTTAATAGCAGCTTCTTCATGCGTGTTTGCGACGAAAGAAAAATTGCCATTTTAGCCAATTTTGCACTTCTCGCCAATATTTCATCATTACTTAAGCTACAGTCAATCACAAAAGTACACCTTCTGAAACGGAGTAAATTTTTAAAAGTGTAATTTTGATTTTACAATTTTTTTATCCGAGTTAAAGTGTTATAAAATCAATATTCACTAGTTGATTCGCAATTCCTATAAATTACAATTTTCTTAAAGCTTTTTTACAGGTTAATAAACTAATTCTTCCAAGTTCTTGAAAAAAACTCGAGTCATATGATCCACTTTTAAAGAGTTTACATCATTTGGAAGGGTGTATGGAGTAGTCTTTTGTGACCGACTGTATCTGTTACCGACGTCATTCGATTTTCTTAAGAGATTACTCCGAATTCGTAGTTTGCGCATCGATCGGAAACGAACTTTTCGGTATAACCTGATAGAACTGTTGAATCGAATATATTTCGAGCGGCCGAGTTCGAACGGAGGCGGGTCCTTCGCCTTCGCCATCAATTTAATGGGACTCTGTTTCTGTTTACCCGATGCCCGTAATGAATCATCTACCGTCACGAAGAATAACAGAACAATCTACTATCACGCAATAAAGAACGGCGGACAGTAATCTGTACTTGATAATTGAGAACACAAGTAGGACGTCGACGTCACGCTCGGCGATCCTTGCCGCCGGCATTCAACGATTTAATTATTCGCACAGGCCGGGTTTATTTATTCAAATGAAATTCCTCCCGAATGCATAGTCGGAATTTAATCAAAAGCTGAATGAAATGACTTTTATTACAACAATGCGCCACCTTTCACCCGGAATTGACCGCTCTTCCGACCTGCCTCAAATTGTTTTATCCCGTTACCGAACCGTTCGTTAACATTGTTCCTTGTCCATTGAAACTCCAACTTTCCGAAATCATTGCTCAGAAACTTCGGTGATACTTTGTTAAACTCTTAATAATAATATATATATATTAGAATATATAATAGAATAAAATATTAACGTGTCACGGTTATAGGACGACATGTGTGATTGGCCGCCATTTTGGAACCAGCGAAATGGCATTATGAAATAATTAGGGGCTATGATGTTGATTTAGATTCCCCAGGCACGGTTAAAAATTAGTTAGTCATTATTCGTTCATACTATCAAGATTATTGAACGAAAAAGAACTTTTTGCTTGGTTAATATCTCTTGAAACCGATGCAGAAAATTTTCAATAAAAACCTGTTGTCTCTGTACTTCCAGAAGGTGTTGCTCTGATATAGATAATAATTTAACACTAGAACTACCGAGCACAGACCGCAACTGATACGTACAGCTGTATTATAACGACAGGATTGAATTTCTTCAGACTTTCTACAATATTTCTTACAGCGCGTGCTTAAATAAAATTTGGCTTTTCATTCGATAAAACATAGTTTCGTTAATGACTTTGTAAAAACGAATTAATTGTTCAAGCTTCAACGACGGGAGTCATATATTTCGCAGAAAGCAGCGTGTGAACATTCGGCTTCTAGAAATGCGCGATTAATATCCGGAAAGAGGCCTGGCAGAGTATCAAAGACGCGTTGATTGGCGAGATCGTGGTTCGCAGCGGCGACTGGAAATTTGTTTTCATTGAGAAATTACCACAATTACGGGGCCCGGTATTTATCTTCACGCCCTGTTTCTTGTTGCGTCGTATCGAGCGTCGAAAAAGGCTCGGAAAGAGAGAGTGCGACCGGCAAACGAGATCTAACTTTTCACTTTTCGATGATCTTGTTTCTTGCGACTGGATCTGCGAGGATCTTCGGAACGTTTCACGGGCACTCGATCACGATCGGCGGTCGAATATAAAATGAACCAGCGATTTATTCAATTACATTATTAGAAGAAAATCTGTTTATACAGGGACCGCTGGTATTTCGGATTTCGTCAGCAGGACATCCAACTTTTTCGCGAGTTCGAGAGTTCACTGTCCTGGAAACAGGTGGGTCCAGGTGAGTGCGGTATTGTAGAAACACTCGCGAATTCCCGGTGGGAAATGTTGTAGAAGTGAACCGTGAAAAGAACGCGAATGCTATACTCTCGTCTGTATGCCGATCGCGACCACCTTTCGAGGCGGCAGCTTGTGTGGCACTGCCGTAAGGTCGACGAGCTTCGCTGGTTCGCAGCGTATACTCTGTGGAAAAGTCATATAGTCCCCGGCGATATAGTCCCCCCGTGAATAGTGTAATACGGATTGTGGCCTTTGATCCTTTCCTGGTAAAGCATAGTATTTCGTGAGTTCTATAAAAATTGTGAAGGTTCGTTACCTCGGGCACGCACGATCGATAATGGGGTAGGTAGGTGGAAACAGGACCCCCGCGTTGCGTTCAAATCGGTCGTTAGAACACCTCTTCTTTCGACCAGCTACGAAAAACACGCGACTCCCACCAAGAACAATGCTTCGGCTACACGCGAAACATTTGGCGACCTGCTTCAATATTTGCACACTTTCTAACCCTTATTTCAAAATGCCCTGGCTACATCCAACCATTCTTTTTACACAATTCTCAAATATCAATTTAATTTTTAAGGTGACATTGTAAAGAGGAGGCTTCGAAGTGGAAGATTCATTCACGAATATAATTTTTAATGCAGTGGAACTTTAAAAAATTGTCTTGAAGATTTAGATATGTATAATAGCTATTTTATAATTTCTATAATAAACATAGTAATGTCAATTCAATTAGCAGATTCACATGACCATATTATTTTCTCCAGTGTTACCGAATCAATTATTGAAGACCGCGCTAAGAAGTCCCGTTAAATCCAGCAACTCGTCGCACTGTGATTTTTGTTCTATGACGTAAGCAGTTGCAATCAGCCATCCTCTATTGCAAGGGAATTGCTATGCTCCTCTCGTTATGGAATTCTTCCATACCTTCTGGAGCTTTCATATAATATGCCTTCCGGGTGTTACATAACACAGAGCTATTTTTTCATAAACGTGCTAAATAATTATTTTTAAAAAATAAATCAAATGAGCGACCTTATTGACATTATACATTTACACGAATTCCACAGTTATTACCAACATTTATATTAATGAAGTACCAAATCAGTAGATGGTGGAGCTGTATTTAGAGTAAAAAATTATGCATATAATTTACGCATTTATAGTGTAAAATTACGCATACAATTTGTACATTTAGAGTACAAAATTATGCACATCATTTGCGCACATAGATTGTAGAGAATGTCTAAATTTTAATGAAAAAATATTGTTCACAATCGATCCCCGGAAATCGTCAATGAAAATGTAAATCAGTATTTTACATCGCGAGCCTGCGTATCATGTGCTAATTGCATTAATGTTGTAATAAAATCCCAGGCGCTGTACTATCATTTACTGCAACGTTTGAGAGCGCAAATCTCTGATCGCAACAACGATTTGTCACGGAAGTTCAGGTGGCACTGACATAAGGTCGTCAAGCTCCGTTGCGTCGCACCTGAACATTCTATGCAATCGGTGCCCTGTTAAGACTATAATGTGACTGTTCCCTGCAATTGAAGAGCCTACTGCAATGTATCATATATTTCACCAACAATTTTAACGCTATCCCAACAAGACTAACTCAAGCTAAACTAATACTACAAATTCACAATAAACGAACGACTCTTCCGTCTTACCATACAAACAATTAATAACTATTAAAAATATTTTTACAATATAGTTTAATAACTATATAGAGATAGTTCAACTATCTCTTAATGTAGACACATTCATAGCGAAGCCAAGTATTGAAGCTTATCTTAGTATTAATTCGTTTTTCAAAAATTGCAATCTGCGTATTTAGTGTTAACGGACATTGTTATTGCATTCACCTGTATTATCATTGTATTCTTATTGTTTTATTACTGTATTCTATATTATTGTATTCACTTATATTACTCCTGTAAAGCGAAATAAACTCGGAAAGGTTTAAATGCTTACAAATAAAAAAAAAATAATTGATTCCGGAAGAACGTGTCAACAGCAATAGATTAGGGCCATGATATTCACATATTAGCATATCAATCTCACGTAACGTCGTTAAATTGTAATATGTTAGGCGTATAAAGATCATCGTTTATCACGCCAGCTTATGTGACAGTAATATAAGGTCGTCGAGTTGCTGGCATCAAACACGTGCACGCGTGAATCAGACATTTTATGACACCTTAATTTCTTCAACACAATCACTGACAAAAGCACACTTGCCCGGTAATCACTTTAAGGTAACCGGTTTTGTTGTCACCTAGCTGCAACTCTGTATGTAATTGGCGTTCGAAATTTTTTAAGTGGACTCGTTCCCGGTCTGACCGTGAAAACGATCATTCTCCGTGAAATAGTTTCCTCTTCTCTACAGATACGTACACTTTATTTGCGAAATATTATCTAAACATAAATAAAAAACAGAGAAATACAATAATTTTAACAGCTGGGAATTAATTTCATTCAAACTTCGCAGAACTCTATATCGCAGTGGAATCCAGGGACCTCCAACTTTCGCTTCAAATACTTCCAATCGCAAACTCCCATCTCGCAGCCCTCCAGCTCCAGAGGTTTCTCATTTAAATAAAATCTGACTTTGTGCGCGGAGTCGCATCTGGAAGCAAGAAATCGGATAAATCCTGCATCAAAACAATTCAGTATGAAATTGCATGACGTACGAACCTATAGAAAACAGCTGCGAAATTCGCAGCGAACGGAGCGAGAAAGGAAGTCCGCCATTTTCTGGATCTTTCGGCTTCGTAGTTTGATGCTGTCAAACGCGTCGAGTCCTCCGCGGCTCCAATAGTTGTCAAGAATAATTGCAGCATCGAGCTGTGGGTGAAGTAGAATATCCCTTGCGGCTCATCCTTTGCGTCTCCTTTTTCCAATTTCCTGAAACGTTCAAAAGTTGCACGTCGCTCGAAACAAACCTTTAACGATTCCAAATTGCAAGCGATTCCGAGACAATGGAAACGCGATCCCAATTGCAGGAACTCACATGAAGTGCTTGAACATGTCTTGCAACGGTTGACATCCGACCTTGGTGCTCAGCTGCTGTCCATAACTGTCATGAGTGTAATAGTGAAGATCCTCCTCGTACTCGAAAACTTTCAGGGACTCCTCTGCGAACGCTGCGCACCAAGGAGACAGTTTACCGACGACCCAGGCTCTTTCGAACACGCACGCAGTGTACATCACCAGAACGGATTCTGTAAGACACGAATTGATTAATCCATTTTATCTAATGGATGTTAATATTTTTTCCAGACAGAAAACACACTGAAAGGAAGATCTTCGTCGAAGCCAAGTCGCTGGCTAACTTGGTGAACTACATTCTTGAACTCGGGTCCGTCGATGAAGGCGTTCACTTCAGCATTCGTTGATGCATTCTTCATTAATTTCACCCAAGGCTTGCAAATTTTGTAAAGCTGCGAACAAAATTGACTTTCGTAAATCATATCGAAACCTCTAATTACATATAAGGTCCCGATATATGCGAAAGAAACGACCAGGACAATATTAATAAAAACACATTTTGTTTTTAATTATTCCTTTGTGAAACTTTCAGTGACATACTTTTTGATATTTTTCCGATTAAAATGGGATCATATTTGCTTGTCTAATCCACGAAAACGTGTGTTCCACTGCTCAGTTCGGATAACCGAGGTGCTACTATATCGTGGATTAAACAAGCAAATATAATCCAAACTGTATCGTGTTTGGAATCATTTTAAACAGTAAAATGTGACGAGTACGTTGATAAAAAAAGTCTCATAAAAGATTAATTAAAAACACTATACAGGGTGTATAAAATGTAATGGTCATCCGACCTAGGGGTGAATCTAGACCTCTGGATCGGTTGTTATTTGTAAAAGAAACTTGCCGCAAAATCTATCTATATGTATATATAAAATAGAAAAGTATGTGTGTGTATGTATGATCCCATCGATCTGATTCCGTGCGCGTTTTTTGTCTGCTATAACAACCTTTTCAGGTATACCGCCAGTGATCAGTTGTTTATAACAAAGAAAATGGTTGAAGTTTGTTTTTGCATCCTCACCTTCTACTCATCGAGAAAAGAAAAAGTTTGAAAGGAAACATATGTGACAAATAAACACAAAGTCCGCCTCCCTGCCCATTCAGATCATAAATTTGAAATTACAAAATAAGAAAGAAAACCTTATGTCATTATAATACATAAGAATACTAATCCTACATTATAAAAATGCTACCGTACCCCATCGTTCCTTCATCGGATTATAGCAGGTAAAAAATGCACGCGAATCGGTTGCGAACTGCTCGATTATTTTACAACCACCGCGCTTCGACAACTTTAACCCCAACCGATGGGTAACACGTGCGACAGACACATCGAAGCGACGAGCGGATGAAAATTTCCCACTCATCCTAAAGTCCTTTCGCAACCAATTAACAAACCCTATATTTCCCCACCTAAATCCACCCTTAACCATTCATGAAAAAACGGTGATAATCGCAGAACTATTTTGATCGCGGTCGGAGTAACTTCTTCTCGTTCGCTGTCACAATTTCGAAGAAAGCGTGGTGTGCAGTGTTTAGTGATTGTGTAGAAGTGTGGTGTTTTGTGCTTCACTATTATTAAGAGGAACAGAAGATTCTGAAAAAGTAAGAAGATACATATACTTTACATTGGTATCTTATAGACTGCGGATCTTTGTGCATTTATGAAGAAATTGGTTGGATGGAATATAAAACAGTAAAGGGTTTAAAAAATTCAAGAATGTTAAATTGTAATGTTGCTTTTAATGTAACAAAGCCGTTAAGGGATGAAATCAATTTTTACGTTATTCCTGCTTCCCACAATCAATGCAAAACATTTCTATTTTGCATAAAGATCCACAGTCTACTTATTATTGCAGGATTAATATTCTTATGTATAACAATGGATGCAAGGTTTTCTTCCATATTTTGCAATTTCTTTATGATTCGAATGGGCAGACACGGACACGATTATGTTTTATACACTCTGTACATGCCTCTATAATTCATAGATTTCGATCCCGAAATTTTCGCATGTATCGAGACGTACGTATTTCATTTCTTTGTTATCAAACCTTGAGTAGAGTATCTTGTTCCACTGGCACAACTTCCGTGTTGTTGAGAGACACATTACCAAAGAGACCATTAATAAAGTAGTCCATGCTAGCCACGGTCCGTTGCGTATCTGTTGATCTAAACTGCATGAAAATGAGAGAGATAATTTGAATAATTTTTTTTGAGAAATTATAAGTAGATCTATTACTGTGTGTAAGTGTGTACTATGAATAATTGACTGTAAATAATCGCGTACTTTGTATTTATCTGCTGGTAAATCGTTGGAATCCAAATTCAGAAGCTGGGGGAAATATTGTTTGAACCGGGCTCCGAGCGTTTTCAAATCCAGTTCGCCCTGCTTCGTCAAATATTTCGGCTTGTCTTCGCTGACATTCGGGTCTAATTCCCACACCTTCAAACCCTCGAGATCTTCTTTGCATAAATGGCCGCCTACGAGCGAGCGGAAAAACAATTAAGAGCGCGGAAATACTGAGAACCAGTAAAAAAAGCAATCTGCTTTACAATTCCAATCTGAAGTGGCATAACAACCCATTAACTTCAATGCTGTCCGAGCTCCACTTACTTCCATGTTTCTCGTGATTTTTGATAATTTTCTTCTTAAGCTTCGGCAACAAGTTCGTCATATTTTTAATCTCGCTTTTCCCCGAGTACCGCGTTCCGTGTCTTGTCAGCATCCAAATTTGCACTGGTTCGCAATCTAAAAAAATCCATAAAAATTGAGTTAAACGTTAGTCAATAACTGTGAATTACGAAATTGTCAACACTTACTTGGTACAGAAGTATTAGTTATCAAATGGTCCCCAATTGCGTAAGCCGTTTTGGTACCAGCATATAAATACGGATGTGTATCAACAGAATAGCAATAATCGTCTTTTGCATCGCTTACAATGAATTGACCCTCGAGAGATACGAAGGCAATCGCTATTGTGAAGATTCTTATATCTAACATTTTTTCGGACAATAAATATTATCTTCTTCTTCGAAGTCCGCGCGTGCCTGCAATGAGAATTGCAAGACTTCGTGTCAGAAAAAAAAAACAAATCGCGTGAAATGCGGCGCGACAATCACTTCACTATGGCTCCGCGCAACTGTCAACGAATCATACAAATTTTCTTTACACTTTGACGTTTGCAGATCACGACAAGAAAGCGAATTTCTCAAATTTTTGTACAGGGTGCAGAAATAACTCCCACATTTAGAAAAATCACTATCTAGATTCGGGAAATAGAAAGTTCCTGGTAATACATACTTCGTACCACTTTTTTTCAATCCTCCTTTGAAATGTGTGAGTTATTTCTGCCGCACCCTGTATTTCCTTTGTATTTCATTTTAATATTTTAGCTTTTTAAATATTACGTATCACACGTGCGGCAGATCTATTGATTTCTAAAGGCGTGCGACAACTTGAAAATATCGGGTCTGGTCGGGAATTTTTCTCGGAATCTCTCTCTCGGGCGGGTCCCGAATGTGTTTTGTAAATAGCTTTGACCGCTTCTAAGTCGTTTCTTACGTGATACGCCCGTGCTCTACAAATAAAAACTCTGTTTTGCTACAACCATTTAAAACTCGCAGAAAAACCATTTTCATGCCACGTCATCTTCAATTTCGTTATTTTATACTGGCGAATTTGAAAGTCCATAGTCATTTTTAACAACTTGGTCTGATATAATACCTACTCCCGAAATTTTCGAGTCCAGCCCGGTTCTCCCACTACTTTTAAATTCACAAAGAAGCTCATAATTTTCGCACGTTTTCAAGTTTGACTTAAAAGTGTCTTACACGTATTTCAATATGGCACCGTTAAAAATGATTTAATTTTAAATATTCCGTGTCACACGCGTGGTAGATGTGTTAATTGTGATTCGCATAGAAGTTCATAATTTTTTAAAATTATTTTGTGTAAAATGTCACGAACAAAAAACAATACAGGTGTGACTTACGAGCGATCGTGGAGTCGACTGATCAGACGCTGATTGCTTACCTGCCTAGTATCCCCTTCGATATAAAGATATAAATGTCAATAACTGCTCAGGTTTTCTCCTTTATAGTAACAAACTCATGACCACGAAATCACATACACTTGTCTACTCGTATTCGTGTAGCGCCGCGCTGTCAGCGTCAATGCTTATTACAATCGGGTGAAATATTTTCGAATATATGTACATTAGAATTTTAATGAGCTAACAGTAACGACCGCGTTTGTGTCGGAATTTATTAACTCTGAAACTACGAGCAAAGAATATTTCTCGTTAACCGATTCTCCGCATAGTAAACGTAGGAAAATGACTACAATTAGAGTTATATAAAAGCAAACTTATTTGTATCCACAGTATTGTTCTATTTTACTACCTACAAAACAATTCTTAAACAGTCTCACTGTTACAGTATTTTCAACTCATTAAATTATTAGATTCCCACTACTTCGCATCAAAATTCGCAGTCTATTAATAATAATTAAATTTAAGTGTTTCCGAGTAGAAATACAATTTGTCTTTAGAAATAAAAAATTTGTTTTTAACATTAGTTAAATGGTAGTTGAATTTTTCTGTGTTATTTTAAATACGATAATTTATTCGACGAATGAAAGATTACTTGAAATAATTTAAATTTATTAATGATTTCTCGTTCGTATGTGTCATAGCATTATTTTGTCAGCTTCTAAAATTTTCGTACACGCATGTTGCCCCAAGCAGAAATTTTGACAGTGCGTCGATCAATCAAAGCATTCCGACGATCAATTACACTTTACACAGTTGGAACGATGTAGAAATCAGAATAAATAAGTAGCCAGACGTACAGTCCGTAGAAAAATTATCTCATAGGTAAAAATATCTTATTAAAAGCACAATGCACACCTGTTGAATGCTACTACATATATGCACATGTAAGGTATTGCTGTTATATACTATTCGCTGATATCGGGGACACATCGAAAGCACGCAATTTGCGTGAAATAGGGACGTCACTATCAACAATCTATCTTTTTTATTGTTGTGCAAAGCGGTGATAAAATAAGCGTTACAAGCAAACCACAGATCTTTATGCAAACTTTTATTGACTTAAATTATCGCGCAACGATTAAAATGAAGGAAAGATTTGTAGTAAAAATAGGATAACAATTAATAGTATCAATCTTTGCGAATTAAATGCCAACACATCGTCTTGCATTTTAAATAACAGATTGCAATTGCCGTGTTAAAATAAAAGAATAAGTGGCTTTAAGAAAAATTACTTTTCTGTAGATACGGTTGTCTTATTTACCATATATTAGACATAAACTATTTTTGTGCCACTTATCAGCAGCAGCAACTTGATTTTAGCGAAAGTTGTAGACACACCGTTTCGAATTAACACGGCAGAATAACGAATTGAAATTTATTCATGATAAATGCCAAATACACAACAGTAGGCATGAAATGTTCGAGCTTCGTAAGTGAACGTGGAATAATTGTCCTTCTCAGGGTCCCAGATAAATCCAAGAGAACTCTGAATGGATTGTCCTGATTTTTCTATGATAGTCACTGTCACTACAATCTTGTACCTAAAACTAATTAATATTACATTGAATGAACTCGATAAAATTTTTAATGTAAAAAGATTCGACGCTTTTTACAGCATTGAATACCTGTCGAAATTCAAGTTTTTAATTTTCCTTCGAATTTCTGCAGCAATTAATTCACAAACTTTCAAGCATGTTGTTGGATCATACGAGATATCTTCGAGCTTATTAATCATTGTAGTCTGCACGATTTTATCCACTGGATCTACTTTAAAAGGATTGTAAGCTTCCAGACGATAAGTGTTCTGATATTTCAGTGTCTACAGTAATTCAGAAATTAAATAAATTAATCGTATTTAAGCTAAATAGCACAGTAAATAAAATAGATAATATGTGCTCTTACCTCTCTTTCATTATCCTGGCTTTTATCGTTCACTTCTAATTGATGGGGCATATCGATAAATAAATATAATCTATTTTCCCAATTAACAATTAAGTAATGTTACGCATGCATTAAAAATACTTGTGTTACTGGCTAGAAAGACTAACCAAGTGTCACTTGGTTACCGAAATAAACAAATTTGATTGATCAATAATTGTTGGAAGAATTAAAATCGATGAAATATTTCTGAGTATTTAAATCCAGTACTCGAATTATTAATAAAACGTATTCTTTAATCCGCGTCTCATATTTTTAATGTATTTTAAACTGGTTTGTCTGTACCAGATAACCATTTTCACTATTAATTTCAAATAATTGTCTACCTTTTTCTATATAATTTTTGAAATATTTGCACCGTTTGAATTTTTGAATTTTCTAATTCGCGCGCGATTCGTATCGATCTCGAAGAATTATCGAACCAATTCCGATTATCGAACGGTGATCGCATTTTTGAATTCGCGGTTTTTGGAATGCAGCATTTGAAGTTCTCGGGAGCGTAGAAATTGTTTAAACAATGCCAGTTAAGAAAAGCGTAATTTGTCAACTTCGAATCGGAGATAATTAAACAATATTAATTAAATGAAAAGATTGCTTGCATCGCTGCCGAAGTAAGAAATAGAGTAAGTGTGAAGCCAGCATCGTACAGAGGTTAGTTGAATTTATTATAACATTGATTATGTTGCAGTAAATTTATTTAGCGTGAAGTCAAACAAAATTGCACGTGTATAACAGTCAAAGAAAAGTTTACACTCATAAGAAGCTGTAGTCAACGATAGCAAATCAATAAACATAAGCTTCCGTTTTCTATCCCATATAAACGTTCTTCTACTTCCATTTAAACAAACCCATTAATCATTTGTTTACCACCAGCGTAAAATAATATTTATGCTTTACAATTATTAATAACGTTGTAATTATCACTGTTCATATTTAGCTGCACTTGTCGCACATTCCCTCATCAGTGTATAAAATTATGTACACAAGGTATTAAATAACACTTAAATATTTATATATTTTCGTTTCTTATAATAACATACTTAAACATTTATATTAATCTGATTAATTAAATAAAGTGAATTGTATATATATGATACAATGACAATTCTCTGCCTGCATTGTTTTACATTATAGAAATTATACATATAATCCTGAGATTATTAATAGTTATCTCCACGTGTAACAATATTTCAAACTTTTCATCTCGTTCAAGTTAGCTATAAATTCAGTAATACCTTTGTTACAAATGTTATACATATGTAACATCCATTGAAAGCAACAATCAAGATTCAAGTGATTTACATATTGTCTATGCAAAGTCCTAAACGATATGCAATATTTAAAATAGATTTATGTTTAATGAAAATATATATAAGTTAGTCATTGTATAAAGAATGATAACATTTGAACGTATCTTCAATGCAATGAAAAATACAAGTAAATATACATTCATGCCTGAGATGTAGCATTAAGAGGAAACACGGAGCTTCTTAGTTGACTTCACATTACAAATTTTTGTTGCATTTCTTACTAGAGATAAAATGATTTGGACACACAATTTCAATGCTAAATGTAAGACATGAATGTATCTCGTTTCGTCTAATAATGCTATACATTCTTAGTAGTTCGACATAAATCACTTTAAATACTAATGCTCAAAATATACATTTGTGCTACGTTAGTCTACAAAAAAAGATCAAATACCTACAGACACAGTAGAACAGTTCTGTGTCAATTGGAACCTTAGCTTCCCTTATAATTAAATAATGAATACATTTGATCACAAAATTTATAAAGATACATTTCCGAATACAGAAAATTCAATAATTTTCCTAAGATAACAATTCAACCTCAGCTTGTATGTTTTGGCGGGCTTGTTCTTCATATTTTTCGCGAAATTCCTTCGAGGCAAAAATATTTGGTATTTGCACAAAATTCTGCAGCACCTATGTTTTAATAAGCACATATACAAAAGTAAAAGATTTTAGCTCTTCCCTCGAGAGTGTAGTGATCAAATTATATTACCTTCAAACGTAAAGCGGTATACATTGGCTCGCTCAGAAAAGAATACTCTCCACGAATCTTCTCCCTGTATTCTGCATAGCTTTCTGGAGAAGAACCCAACACAGCCATATCCAAATCTAAAAAGTAATGAGCATCTTCACCACCAAAGGCACCTCCGATTTTATGAGCGTCTGTACTATGCGTTGTAGCTACTTTCAGAAGCTCGCTAGCTTCCTCCCTTAGTTCCGCCTGCTATAAAAATACAATATATTAAATTCCTATCCTTGTGTCACTGTTGTTAAGCATGGAAAAAAACAGTGTAACAATAGTTACAGCAGACATTCCAGCTTCATCTGCGAATGTAATAAAATGCTCCAAATTCTTGTTTTCGCCATCTAAAGCTTTGGGATCATACTCGAAGCTGTAACAGAATCAACATGTGCTTTGTGTCAGTTGTTCACTTTACTTTTTTGAAAATACTTACTTTTGAAAGAATAAGGCAAGAAGCACAGCTTGGGGGTTCTGTAAATTATCTTTGATCTCATAGTAACAGTTCAACTTCTCACGAAGAGAGTCTAGATTATGATAGGTACGCTTTTCTTCGGAATAAGCCTCCTGCAATTTTGTGAACCATGTATCACAGACTTCACTATCTAAATTGTCAGTCGCCTCTTTCCAACTTTCTTCTATTGATGCCATTTCTCCCTACAAATTAAATATTTAAATTGAACAGATATCATTTCCCGAATTTCTTTTCTATCAGATTCTATTTTATAAGCAATATATATTTCAAGTTTGATAAGGGAACAATAACATTTACGTTTTTAATCGAAGGAAATGGTAATTACCGTTAGAAACGAAAAAAATTCGTGACAAATGAGGAAAAATTATTATCCCGAATTTAAATGTACTCACGATATATTAAATGAGCCAAACAATGCAGTGGTTTAACTTAGAGGTGAAAAGCAAGAAACTGTGCTTCGTAGAAAATTCTGATTACCGATACATAATGTATCGTTGCGGGTGTCCACTGACTGAATGAATTCTACTCGATAAAATAAAGTCTGCTTCCACTTATTGATCGGATTCTGTTCGCGTTTTATAAGCGAAATACAGCGCGTCTTCTAATTAGCTACGCGGTATTTCTTGTACGGAAGAATGGTTTCGAATCTTTCGAAAAAATCATTTATAATATTACGAGGCTATTTAAATTTCATTAGAGAAAGAAATTAAATTTTTTCTTCGTAGAAAATCGTTTACAACGATTTGCATTAAATTCGCGCCTGGTTGGTAACCCTTGTAAGACGGGGTGGGCTTCCCCGCGACTATGGATTCACAGAGCAATATATTACGAATTACATAATGTGGGTGGTTCCTTCTGTCACTCTATAAATAAAAATCATATTTTTATGTACAATTAGGAGGATCATTCTAGCATGAAACATTTTTTATCTCCAGCTTCCTTTGTACCTCAGATTGTTCCGCCTGCGCCGAAGACTATATCTTATCTATGTACTGTTTATCATGGTCATGGTTTATCGTGTCTATCAAATCGTATTTCAAATCATATTTCATATAGGACGAAGTGTTTTACAAATTTTCTTGCGATTCAATACAGAATAACATTGCAAGAATATAAATTAGAACGTTTTAGGGTACTGAAGGAAATGCGTAACGACAGTATCATCATTCGCAAGTTGATGTTTTTTCGGTATATGTATACCTATAGTTTAACCTCAAAGTTAGATTAAATATAGTTATACAGTGATAGAATCTGTGATAATTTGACCAAAAATGAAAGGTGCAGTAGTGTTTTTTGTATTAATATAATCTTGTAGTTAAATAATGTTCAAGGGTAAATATTTTCGTTGTATTGATTGCAGATAAAGAAATAGATAAAAACATTATTACATTATTGTATATTCTTATTATTGGATTTCTGTCTATTGCATTATTTTTGTATGGATTTTTTCCATTAATAAACTATGATAACACCATAGCAACTGAAAAAGATATACCAAAATTTGTAGAAAATGTGAGGTAAGATAAAAGCAGTATATATATAAAAATGTACGTATAATAGAGAAAACAAATTTTATTGAACGATCATCTTTACAACATCAAATAAACCTTTTAGAGTAAAAGTAGATGAACTGTATCAGCCAATGGTAAAAAGACTGGTCATAATGGTTATAGATGCCTTGAGATGGGATTTTATAACAGGGCCAATTGGAAAAGTTGCTATGCCTATAACGAGCAGTCTCATAGCAAATTCCTCAGCATGTTTGTTCCGAGTTAAAGTACATTCACCGACCGTTACAATGCCACGAATAAAGGTGCTATATCTTGAATAAAATCTCTCTTTGTTTAAAATATTTTCAAGACTTAGACACTTATTTTCTAACATGTAGGCGTTCACAACTGGTACAGTTCCTAGTTTCATTGAATTGGCCTTAAATTTTGGAAGTAAACCGGTTGCTGGTGATAGTGTGTTGCTTCAAGCAAAAAACTATGGCTATGAATCAATATTTTATGGGGATGAGACTTGGCTCACATTGTTTCCCTCAATGTTCAAACGTTACGAGGGTATCACATCGTTCGTTGTAACAGATTTTACAGAGGTACTGTGAACCAATAATTTCATCATATATGGATATACGATATAATTCAATGGAGGATTACAAATTTAGGTTGATAACAATGTAACTAGACATTTACGTAAAGAACTGCACAGTAAGACTGACTGGTCAATAATGATTCTTCATTATCTGGGCCTTGATCATATTGGCCATGTATACGGCCCATTTAGTCCACTGATTAAAACAAAACTTAAAGAAATGGATACAGTAATTGCAAAAATTCAAGCGAAGGTTCGAGAATTGGTATGTGTAGCAATTCTTATGCAATGATATTTTAAATGCAAATTAGAGCAAGTAGAATTAAAAAGAGGAAATAAGTGGAGGTGTGCGAAAACCCGAAAATGTCGGGTCGGAATGGGTTCTTGAATATTCTCGAGAATCCTAAAAATTTTTGGGAATCCTCACCATCGGGTACCTGACATTTTCAGGTTCTCGTACGTCTCTAAAAATAAGATGTAATCCATTTTCCATATTTATAAAAATAGTGTAAACTTATTATCTTCAGAATCAAAATAATGATTCTTCTCTGTTTATTATCTGTGGGGATCATGGAATGAAAGATTCTGGAGGTCATGGTGGCTCTACAATATCAGAAACAACTGTACCTTTCATTACAATCGGTAACAAATGCATGCAACGCCATAATCATTTCACAGAAATAGAACAAGTAGACATTGCGTCTACATTGTCCAGTGTTTTGGGTGTTCCAATACCACACTCTAATTTGGGAAGTGTATTTTTGGATTCTTTGTATGATTTGCCTGTAGCAAAGAAATTATATGTACTCCATTATAATGCCAAACAGGTATTCGATCATTTTCAACAATTGACAGACTACAAATCTGAATGTAAGTCAGTGACTTATAATTATAATCTACATTATAATTTTTTTGACAATATACAGGATACTTTATATCCACACAGATGCATATAAAAAATATAAAGAGGCTTTGAAACTCCATATCGCATGGTTAAATACTAAGGATCATCCAAATGACATGACAGACGACATTATACTTTCCTACAAGTATGCACTTAAAGGGATGAAAGAACTTCTCATAAACAGTATGATAAAATACGATTTTCATGTAATAATGGTGGCCATGTTTTTCCTGAATCATGTAAGGATTAAAATTTTTAATCGTTTCATAATTGAATTACATATGCATAAGTAATTCATAATTTTTTCAGATGATTTGTATTTTACTCAAAAAGAACATTTATACATTAGGTACTTTGAGAAATACGAATTTACTGGTTGTGTTAAATATAAGTCTTTGGATAATAATAAATTATTTTTGGAACTTCGATGGCATATCAACACTCCACTTAAATAATTTAACCAGTATTGTGATAGTATCATTTGTAATAATTGTTTTAATCGTCAATTGTTATTTACTCACTGGTGGTAATTATACCAACTTTTTAATGCTCAAGGTAAGAAGATTAAAGCCCAAAAAATTCTACGTATGATTGCATCAATTTGTAAAGGTTTCATTGGATATTAGAATACAGAAAATATTCTGGGAAAGTGGTTGCTGTCTCTCGGTACATTTATGCACGCGATAAGTCTCAGTGGCAGTAGTTTTGTGGAAGAAGAACATCAAACTTGGTATTTCCACTGGGTCACACTTCTTACACTGTTACTTTACAATTTTGCTGGAAAATTTTATGCGCATCTACAATTGTAAGCCAATTTTACTAGCATACTAAACCCTTGTCTTATGATCTTTACAAGAAAATAATATTTGATTTCGGCTTACAAGAATCGGATTAAAATTTTTATCGCTGTTTTAATATAATATTGTCAGACAAGCAGTTAAGTATTATTCATATTATTCATACACTTTCTTAACTGTTACAATTCTATTTTAACTATTTATACTCTCATTCATCACTCGCACACATACTCATTTTTCTACTATCTACTTCTGCATTGCATTTGTTACCTTATATTTATCTTTACTTATACCTATGTTGCTTTTGTACATCTATCTATTTCTTTTCTCTTTTGCAAGGAGTTAAGCATTTAATTATAAAATGCTTTGCTGTGCAAGGTGTAAATAATAAACTTCAATTTGCAGTTACAGCAATTACAAACGATATATGTATGCACAGACATGCATAAAACTTTTATTGCTACTGATAGGACACAGAATCCTCAGAAAATTGAATAGTACTGGGGATAAGTATGCTAATCTACCAGATATAGCAGGATTCTTGGTAGAACAAGAGAGTATGTTAGGCATGACAATTGTACTTATGACTGGTAATTAAATAATAATATACTGCATTATAACAATATAATGCACATCCACTTGGTTACAAATACTTCTTTTAAGTATTTAAAATCATTTTTACAGCCATTGTACTTTTAATATGGCTCGATTTTATGCACGAAGACGAAAAGTACAAAATACAATCGCTAATAATTCACTCGATTATGGGTGTATGCATTTATTTACGTCACATGAACAATAATAGTGTCATCAAGTTGCCATTGTATCCCCAATCTAGGTGAATTTACTTTTTATCGCCTGGAATCTGTGCAATTAATTCTTGAAGTTACAACACTTTCTTCTTTTTCAGAGGAATATACGAAGTACAAGTTTTCTGGATATTATTGTCAATTAACGTTTTCAATTACATCTATCGTATAGGGTTAACGATCCAATGCAAGCAGGCGATATTTTTAAGAACCGCGTTATTTTCTATTGTCCGAATATGGGTCATGGTCACAGCAATTATACACCAACCATACAACGTGATTCTTTTGCCATTGCAAATCATTTTCAGTGGCGTAATTCGCGCGATAATTCAAGACAATAGCACGCAACAGATAAATACGCTCGTGTATACGTGGATCGGCAATGTGTTTTATTTCTATCAGGTAAAATCAAAGATGAAAATCTTGGCGAGTGTAACATTACTGAAAGTGATTAAAATAAAATTTTCTTTAGGGAAACTCGAATAGTTTGGCAACAATTGACGTAGCTGCTGGCTACGTTGGTATACAATCCTACAAACCAATCATTAGCGCATCGTTGTTAATAATTAATACTTACACTGCGCCTGGTTTGGCGTGTCTTTTACTCATTTACCAGGCAGTCCTGCAATACTCCTATAAGTAAGCAAATAGCGAAATTTTAGAAGGATCGTCTGGTCAATATTTTGCAAATCTTTTTTTAAGATTTTATTAGTACACTCTTTGACATAATATAAAAATTTCTTTTCAATTTTTCAAATATTACAAATATCTGGAAAAAATCGACGTTTTAACTGAAGGATCCGCTCGACTACTAAAATTTGGTGCAACAATGCATTATGTTATGCTCATTTTTTTTCTAGCACACGTGAGACTGTTATGCAAATAAGTAAAACATATGTTACATGGAGATTGGTGCCACTGACTGCATATACAATTATAATCGGTATTCAACGGCATCATTTGTTCGTGTGGTCGGTATTTTCGCCGAAATTGGTATACGAAACTGCGTATTTCGTTGTCATTTTCATTATAACGCTGGTTATATTAATTTTAAGTATGCTGCAAAAGGCGATGAAAATTGATGTGCCATGATGCAACATTCTTTTACACTTTTGTACAAAAGTTTCACACTTGAAATATAATAAATACAGAACGGTAGGAAAAAGTAAAGAATTAATATCAAGGACAATTTTATTTTGAACTTCCAAATTACTTTACATTTATACTTAATTACCCCATCACATCTATAAAAATCGAACGTAAAAATAATTAGTGATACACGTAAAACAGTAACTTCGCATAAATACTTTTCTTTTACAATCGAAATGATTTGATTTCCTAATTAAGCTCAGATTGTAGCTGGTCTGCATACGTTTCCACTTTTAACAATATATATGGCTGTACAATGAACAACGTACACAGTAAAATTAAGAGTACATCGTTTATGTGAAAACGTATTTGTATAATTGTACAAACAGAATGCAGTTCGAATAAAATCGGAGATAAAATTCTATCACAAATCGTATGGTTAATAAAATACGCCGAAATGTTTTACCTTATTTTCTCTTCTCTATAATAGACTATTTCAAAATCTAATTCATCTCTCATTTACATTATCATTATAATCCACAGCAGCTCGCGAAGCCACTTTGGAGAAAAATACAAATGTAAAATAGCGATTACTAGTCACGCAACGTAATATCCAAAAAATATCCCTAAAAAAACTTTGTTAAAGCACAGGATGCTAGTTCAGTGTCTAAAATTAAATTATTAACTATAGGAACACGAAAAAACGACAAAAGTAGCAATATACTCGTTCGCATTCGCATGTAAAATAATATGAAATCGATTAACAGTAATTGTCAGCAGTGTGTTGAGAGATGCTTTGTGTTCTCTTACATTTACAAGCGTTTGCTACTTTCTGCAATAAATATTAAATAAAAATTATCGAAATACAAATGTCTAACATATATATCTTTATCCTTAAATAAAGTAGTCAATTTCACGCGCTCCAAAATAGAAAATTCGTTTCTCTTTTAATAAATAATTTCTCAACAGATTCTAAAAGAATTTTTCCTAGAAAATTTTTGACAAATCGAATAGCACCAACTTAAAACTATAATCGATCTAAAATTATACTCAATACTGCACACCGTTCGCGCGCAATACTTATTATATATAATGAAACAGTTAGTACATGACAGCTTGTAAGCTCGAAACAGTACATGCTAATGCTTCTCAGCACAACTCTTAAAATATAAAATATTCGTATTCGTATTATACAAAAATAGAAATACTTTGATATTCATTTATCGAATCACGAAAAACAATTCTACCGTGTTTTAATATAGTTAATCCCGTAACGAGGGTTAATACAGTTGGTTTTGCAAGGCTGTAAAGTTACCCGCAATTCAATCAGTTTCTCTCAAATCGAAGATTTTTTTTATGCTCTTACCCAGTGACAAACTGGTTTGCAGTTATCCGAATCCCGCGTTCTCCCGCGAAATGATTAGTTCTCAGAGCATGTGTATTTGTGACAAATGTAAAATAAATTAATTACTGCTCAGTTCGCCACTACACAGCGCTGCTGTAAATTCGAATAAACCTCCGTTCGTCTTTTTTAACCGAGACGTCTCAGTTTCAATAATTAGTTAAAATTTTTTAAAATGGCGAATTCATACCGAGCTTTGTACCAAATTCTAGCCGAGCTCTCTTCTGATACCTCACGTTTACTCTGAAAATAATTGGCGTTTGTTAAAAACTATCTTTCTTATAATACCTATTTTAAAGGGTTTCATGCATCTGATTTAAACCATTTAATTGTATTAAAAATAATTTCTGTTTTAGTTTCTATCGAATTCACAGTTAAAAACATTTTTCGTGTCCTAGACGTATGATACCCCTAAAAGAGAAATATACTTACTTAATTTCCTGCCACTTAATTAACTCATTAACGATGAAAATAAGCGGCAGGGAACTTAAGAAGAACAGAGGGAGATGAACCGGAAAGCCTTCGATCTTTTCACCCTCCTCTTTCCAAAATGAACAGAATACAACCCCTGAGAATGCTGCTTGTGCGCATAATCTGAAAAAATTTTTTAAATATATATTCATTATAGTACCGATATAGGAAGGACTACTATGAAGAAAAGTATAATTATTCTTACGTTATAAATGCACTTAAGAACCACACGAAATTGTTGAAAGGTTGTTTCCTCCAAATAGAATACTCTCTATGTACAAAGCCTACGGATATGGTTACTGCAACCAAGGGGACTCATTAATTAATCGAATAATAATTTTTACATTGATCGACAATGAAACTTACCTAAATGTAAAACTAGCAATGACAAAGCGAAATGCTGTACCACTAAAATGACGTTTGGTTTGGCACCCCAACCTCCCCATAGGACCCCTTCTCTTAATTCGGGGTACACGTAGAGACATTTGGAGTCCATTGACGCGTAAATGGGGCACAAAGTTAGAAACGAAATACACTGCGATAGAACTATGGTTATAATTGTTGGTAGAAACTTGCTACCGTAACACCACAAGACAAACAACGCAATCTGCAAAAGGAAAGAAGAGATACATAGTACATAAATCCACTAGACGAGAGAGTAAAAATACATTTTTATCTCTCACACTTGACTCCTGCAATTGATGCAGAAACTTTGGAGATTCGAGGTTTACTTGTTGCATTTACTCACTTGTCCGTTTATGGTGCACTGATTCTTTCCCGTGGCGCGTTGCATTATGGTGGTGTCTTTCGGCGTGGCGATCATGGATATCGATAACATTGGAATGATTAAGCAACTCAACCATAACACTTGATCGACAGAGAACAGCGGCGGCAACAGCAAGAAGCTGGATAGTGCTTGCGTGAAGGAGAGAGTGACCGTGCAACAGACCCAGAATTGCACGCAATTCCAAAGGCACTTCATGTAATGACGAGCCTGAACGATAAATTTTAATGCATAAAATTCATTTGGACTCATCAGGCTGATTCTTATTGTTACTTCTAGGAGGGCAATTCTACATCTAAAAATTTAACTTCTTTTCAAAGTTATATTTCTAAATAAAATTCTATGAAAATTACCTGATGGTTATGGAGAATAAAGTACGTGAGATGAATTATGTGATTTATGAGATTTACCTCCATAATCAAATGGAAAATGGCGATCGGATCCTCGCGTTTCACGCTCAACGAGCACGCAACTGAGTTCAACGCTCTGCTTATGTCAACTGGAGATGGACCTTGGTCTTCTCTCGTTTGGGTTAGTACAGGAATTCTCTGGCAAACTTGTGGGTACAATGGTTCTACTGCCACTCTAAAATCGTATTATCAATTAACACCATTCTGAACACAGCGCAGAGTAATAGAACAACAGCAAATACTGATAACTTCTCCACCAATATTCTGACACCTGATTTTTTGTGTAAAATATTTATAAAAATGGTACAGGTTTCCGAAGTTCCCTGCCGTGGTACAGGGAACCTAAATAAACCACAAGATTCCATATTTGGAAAGAATTTACTATACCTGCAACCAGCTACGAGGCGACCGATAACATACAACAGACCTTACCGAAAACCAACCATAAAGATTGGATCGGACACAACGTACAACCTATCTTACTTAAAATTCGATCAAGTTCCTAGACGAAGATTCAATTACGGAGATCATGAGAAATTAGGGTACAAAATCATCGAGAAAATGGCCACCGACACCGTCTACAAACTGTCCTATGAAGCTTTAAAGGGAAAAATCCCACAACCTTTTCTCCCAAGGCCACGCTTATTCCTCGAAGGATCTCGGGACATGACGACTACTCAGATGATGTCCTATATGAACCCTGGACGAGTGCAAGTTAAACGTTACAAACCTTACCGAGTAAAACATGTCCCCTCTGTTCCAATGGAAAGCGAGACAATCACAAAAGGGTCTTATCGAAATTTTGCTACCCCTATTGTCATCACAAGACCAAGAAGAGCCACGTTCTGGCAGACAAAAGTGAAATCAGACTACCACACTACAAGTCAGCTGTCTTATCAATTCACAGGACTTATTCCCGGGAGGATCAGGATCAAGCCTAAACGAGCGGAGATCACTGCTCGAATGGAGGATAACACTATCTTCAGAACTAGTTACAAGATTCCAGGCCGTCTCGTCAGAAAGGAGAACGTTTGCGAATAATATTTGATCTTGTATGCTTTATATTTGATAATTCAGTCTTGGTTTTAATAAACGTGTATTGATAGTAATGAAAGGATTCGTTACCCTGCGTCCGCTTGCATAAAGATTGGCATGTTTTCTGCGTTGGCAGAGGAGCCCAAGACGCAAACTACTTCTCCGTAATCTTGCATAATGTGCAGCATCTCTCTCGTGACTGTAGTGTTGCAGTCGGTGAACAAAGATACTAGTAGAGGAACGTTGTCTATTAGTTCCAAGTGCGGTCGGATTTTGTCGATTCCTCTTGGCAGCTTTGCCTGTAATTGGAACAGAACATTGAGACAGTTATTAACGTTTTCGAGACAATTATTTAGGATTGGGAGACTTACTCTGTTGGATAAGTCGAAATTAACAGGAGCACTCTGTTCTGTACTATCTGTGAGACAGCTCAGGGACCGCCATGCTTCCTGACCTGATCCTAAATCTACACTTTGCACCAGCACACTGTCCTCGCTTCTTACTGTATCCTGTTCCCTATTGAACATCGTGTTACTCTTGGACATTGTTCTTTCGTTTCCATTCGGAAATATTTCAAACGACAAGAGAGAAGACAGAGAGAACACAACAAAGAGAGACAGTTTAAGATAGTTGCGGATCAGTCCATGCTAATCGGTCAGTTTCTGCCATCGAAATGGGCGATTATGCTTAAAGTAAAATGCATATAAATGTCTGACTTAAACCCCCCCTAATTTAGCATACATTATTATAAATCATTGGCATGGGTGACGAGAAATCGATCGATTCGTTTCGGAGTGATCCAGGAGAGGAAATCTACTATGAAAAGAAAAGGGAAACAGAAAATAATTACGAAAAGTGTGACGATCCAGTTCTCGTGATCCTTTGTACTAGGTGATTTAGACTGGCATGCAAAATCAACTGAACATTATAACATTCGTTATTAAAAGAGTTACAGCTGTTTAGCGTTACATGGAACGAACCTATGGCTCATGGCACTCTTGACTTGGGACAATCCCGTGTCGTTCCACTCGGTGGTCTCATTGTCGAACTTCACGGTGGCGAAGTCGGTGTTTATGGCACTCGGTGCTGACATGCTCATGGCACGGCTAGTGTCCAGATTGGTGCTATAATATAAAGTAAATCGTACAATAGAGAAAACGGTTGCTCTGTATTTCATTCATGCAGGGATAACCTTTTAGAACACAAACACATCAATGCAGCATATGTATGCAGCAGAAATGTATGATTGCATGCTCTTTTTAGGTATCAGCGAACGTTCTTATTTGATCTAACGTAATCGTATCGAGAAGCAAAAGCACGGTTCTCAATCTCGTATAGTAAGTATAGTTAAAACGTTTATCAAAAGTAAATAATGATATGTTTCATTTAGTGTTTTATGTGTGATAAAGAGAGGGTAATATGTAACATACCGAGGAGAGACACGATTAAGCAAGTGGCTGGCCTCATCCATGCAGGAGTAATTATGCTGATGAGATTGGGCCGAGGGAGTGGGTGAGGACATGGCTGCTGCCTGGCTCACCCACCAACCCACTGGACTCTCGGACCTAATATCGGTGTGTTAGTTATATACGTTTTATTCGTGTATTTAATGTAATGTCGATGAATATAATAATGAGATATTAACACATGTGCAATGGTACAACTGGATATAATGAACAAATGTTTTTGTTCGAGATGTATCCGCTAATGAAGAAGCCATTAAGTCTCTATCAGAAACTAAAAACGAAACCAGTGGTTGCCAGTAACTATACCGGCGTAGAAATCAGTCGGAACTTAACGCTCTAAATAGAAACATAACAAAGTAACAAAACTAAAGAGAGTAAATTCGTAATAGAACGAATATAATCGAAAATCCACTAAAGAATACAGAGTATCGATCAGAAAGATTAGAAAGGGAGGATCAAAAATCGAATCATCATCGCATTCAAAGAACTGGTAAACTTTCTATGGATAGAAAATAATATTCACAATAAAAAAAAAAGATATTAATTAATACAGAGCGTAACGAATAAACATGCAAATTAGTAACAGTAATGAAAGAAAGAGGTATAGACAAACATATACGATGGGGTCATGTGTGGATATCTCTCCAGCCATTGCTGTCTCCTGTAATGTACATGCATATCTTACATTCACATTCATAGTTATAGACAAAAGTAGCTAGTAGTTAAACAAGTTCATATCAGATAGCACCATTTATTTTTAGAGACTTACAACAGATTAGATTAAACGACATTGAAAAAATGACAAATACTTTTTAATTGACGAGTAAGAAGAGAAAGAAAAAACGAACGACCATGGAATAATCGTAAACACCAGCAACATATACAATTAGTGTGAAATACTCAGTGTTGAATATGTTTTCATGTATAACAGACTTTTACACATATAGAAATATAGCATATTTATACTCTCCAATCTGAGGACATGCCCCAAACTTGTCAATATTAATCCAAAAGCAAAAGAAAGCAAAGCAAAGTAGTTTGTAGAGTTATCGATTATTAATAGTAGAATGGCGTATAGTACCTAGCTCTCTCACTGAGCAACGATATATGACAATTCCATCCGCTTTCCAGGCCCATCTTTTCCGAGAACACCCGAGATCGCAGTTCATTCTCTTTGCTGAAGTGAACAAAACGTATACATGCTCTATCTAGTTGCTCAATCAACTGTACCTGTGAGACAAACCACACATTGACGATTAATCATAAATCCTAAAAGACATTTGTTAGACAGTATGTTATAGTAAAATGTTTTACCATATCTGTTTGTGCTTGATATTGCATTGTGACCATTCCAATGAAGACTTGATTGCATTGAATTTCGAAGCAACTTTCCACATCACTTATATTGTCGTCCTTATTTTCATTGCACAATAAGGAATCTATAAACATTTGCATGAGAATGTTGTACTTATAAATTTTACAAATGATGTAAATGTTTGTAGAACTTACCAGTTGAGTGAAATTGTCCGAGAATACCTTTCACTCTGGGATCAAGAACGTTTCTGAAGTCCCAGGGTAATGGGGTGGGACTTCTATGGGGTGTGTACAAATGTTTACTGTCTGCGGGAAGCTCTAAATATATTTTAGACATTTTATTGCTAATACCACGCGTTAGTGGTCTATATGCAAATGCAGTGCAGTATGACGTTAAGCTTGTCCTTTGATAGAAATCTTGCACTTTTTTTCTGAAACGCGTATGGAAGAATTATTTTAATTGAATAGTTTAAATGTATATATTCCAGGGGTTTACTGTTTCTACAGTTGCTCGCGAATTTATATTTATTATACCTATCGGATGCAGAAAGTGGACAGAGGTCATGGCCATCCCAAAACTCGATACACGAATCCAAAATTATGTCTGCTGTACCCTGTGTTAGTAATTGTAGACCACCTCCACTGCGTTCCTTAACTACTACAGCAACCATATGCGGAAAGGGGAATTTCAGCTTCGTTGCAATGCTCAAGGACCTTGCGAATTTGATGTCTCGGCGTACCATTTCCGGTTGCTAAAATGTGATATGTAAAATTTGAATTCTTTCTTCCAGAAATAATTAAGGGAGGATTCTCGTATAAACGGGAAAAAAGAATCCAATTTTTGAGGAATGCTTTGCTATTCGGAAATAGATTTCGAATAAACATTTCTTGAAAATTGGCTTCTTTTTTCCTGTTTACGTGAGAATCTCCCCTTAAGTGAACGTACAACGGGAATATCACACAATATGCTTACAACATGCCTAAACGTGGACAACTGTTGCTCCAATTGGAATATATTTTGTGCCTGCTCTTGGAAACCTATCTGCTTCGCTAACTCACACAGGCACCTACATTTATCACACATGAAATTTTAGTAAACGGTAATTTACTCTAACGAAAGAAAGAACAGTACAGAAGTGTGAGAAAATGTCCCATGATTAACATTCATATGATTATATGTACAAAATTATTGGGGTTCCATACACCAATACAGATTAACTATAGATATGGAGGATACATAAAATAACTATGGTTGGACTGACCACATCTGTCCAAGGCTCCCTGATTCGTCCACTAAATACACTTGTCTTGAACTTTGTATTGTATCTTTTGCCTGATACCCACTCTTATCTTCTATACTGTGATCCTGGTAGCTGACAAATGTGTATGATCAACGTTACTGGTAACTGGAAGTGTTACCTTTGGACTGTCTTAGGAATTATGAGTATGATAAACTGGACGTAATTAGCTTGATAATTGGAAGAATTAGTTTGAATTATGTATACAAACAAAGGGAGAAAAATGCAGTGCAACAAAGCGTTTTAATGAAACACGATTATCCAAACGGACAATAGACATACCGTCTGTTCGTAACCGGTACGAGATTCTCGTTGTACAGTGCCTCGCAAGTCACATGGCAACAGAACTGCATATAATGCTCTTGCGTTTGCATGTTACATGTGTTGAGTAGAATCGCCAGACCTAGTGGTTTCAATGAGTTCAGATGCTGCCTCCAAGCATGATCATCAAACTGTAGACGGAATGGCAGCGCATGATCATGGGTAAGATCCAAAACCTCGGCTGTTGAATGAGACATGTCTGAAAACACATTTCCATTTAATATAAAATAAACTAGATAATCTTTTTTATTTTGTACGTTACCATGTTGAACATAAGATGTTTTGTTTGAGTACTGTTTAGAATCGTCGGTTTGTGTTTGGCATTGGTGTTCAGAAGTTTTATCTAAGCTACCAGTGCTGTAAAATAAATAATTCATTAATATATTTGATGGTTGCACATGAAATGTTTGATTTCAAGAAATTTGATTACAGTCTACAGGTTTATTATATAAAACTTTGAGAAATGATGATTTACCTTGAAGACGGGGACAAAGTATTGGCATTGCGTAGGAAGAATACCTTCTCTGCTGTTGGATTAGGCCACGAAAGGATTCCTTTTTTATCCACACAGCATAGTGCCTGAAAATGTTTCATTCCATTTCTTTTAATTGTATTGCTTGTTATATGAAGGCAGAAAGTATATTCGCTTGTACGATGTTTAAAGTACCGTGACTGATCCTAAAACGTGTAAGATACTCGCAGACCTCGACATCATGTGCTCCTTACCGAGAAGAATATTGAAAAAATATTCTTTTAGTTCCATCCAGTTGTAGACTACCTCTGGATAACTTGGCCCAGAGATGTCCGTATCCTCGAACGGATCGACAAACTAAAATCATGATCAAAATATATACGAGACGAAGCGTCGCGCGGCCATCCAAATTTCACTGTTTCGAAGGCATATTAACCTGGAGCTTCTTTGAAGACTGATAAAGTTTAAATAAAGCTTTAAACCGCGCCATTCCAAAACCGTTTAGAAAAATCCAACAAATCGGAAATACTAACGGAAGTAGAGGAATACCAATGGCGATTGGTTGCAGCAGGAACATTTCGTTCCAGTAACCAACTCCAAAGTATTCGTACAAATATAAATACCGGAATAAATTTACAATTAACACAATAACTAAAAGAACTGGATAGGTGAGCTGTTCGATACAACATATCATTAAAAGGTGACGCTTGCGATTGTGATATGTGACTGGTCTGTCGAGAGCCTGATCAAGAGCCATTCTGAGATTCATCAAGTATGGAGTTTCTTGAAGCTTGTAAATTTTGTTCTTCAACGGTGCCCGCGCCTGGGGCGTTGAAAATATTTCATTCGCACTATGGACTTGGGGACTGTACACCTCTCTTACATGTAACACCGGTGCTTCTGTATCCTGTAATTATTACACTCTTATTATTTATAAAGAAAGTAGAAACATTTACTCTACTTACATCATAAGGAACACAGTATCCAGGTGCTTGCTGGCCAGGTTTTATTACAATTATGTCTCCGGCAACCAATAAAGCCCACGGTAAGTTCACTATATGACCGTCACGGTATGTCCATTGTAAAGTTAAACAGGGGGACAATGGACTGCACAAATGTGGGTAATTTTCGGATTCCCATTGGCAAGAATGTTTTGCAACTGAAATGGTCAAAATATAATTATAGGAACGAAGTTTAAAACACAAGTGAATACAATGTGTGTATAAAAATTTACCTTCTAATTGGTCAAGAAGTATTCGTACTCTATGAGGAATTTCTTTGTGCCGTAATTTGTTATCTGATACAACTAAAATAAAATTTAAAACTACTAAACAACAGACTGTCAGTCCTTCATAAGGCAGTGTAAGGTACCTGTAACCATGTAAAGATGGTTTTTACAGTCTGTTTAAGTCACAGTTCATATAATTTCTGTAGTGATTATTAACAATTCTATTTATTCTTAGTCTTTCTTTACATTATAAGGAATATAACTAAAAAAATGTAGCCATCAGTTATTATTATAAACATACTATTTTAGAAGCGTGATTATGCTCTCAAGATATATTACAGTCTAATATTATGTTAAACCGTGGATCAGTTCATACCATGTCTCGTTGACTGTGAAGAATTCAATGACAAGGATAATGGCATTGATCAAAAGTGCAATTGCTGAAGTCCAGCACAAAGTTGTGTACTGACTACGATGATGTAAAGTGTCCTTTAGCCAAGCTTTATATTTTCTGCACATAATATATACATTATATATATACACAATATCGAGTATGAAATTTTCCTCCGATGGATACGAAAATGAGAAATGAGTAAAGACATTACTTGTTCCTTTTGCACTCTCCTTCATACTCTTGCAAAACCCTCTTAATGTCACGTTGCAGCGTCTCAAGAGCAACTGTGGTTGTCAATCCTAATGATTCTGTGAATTTATTATGTGCTTTTTCGCTCGTTCTAGAGCTGTGGTCCTTTGCCTGATCCCCAACCATTTTCTATACCATAAAATTATTAAACTCTTTTTATGATTTATCGCAAAGTGTATATGGGAAATTGCATTCAATGCTTGTTGCGCTCATAGCTGTGGCACTCATTCTATTTATTTTCTTTAGCATTCTTCGTGAGTGTAATCGAAGAGAGACATTTTTTTTTTTTATTGCAGAAGAAATGACTAGTAGCAATCATTCAATGATTTTTTCGAATTACTTAGCTGTTTTTTTTTTAATTACTTGTTAGCTAACTAACACCATTTTATCACTTTGTAGTGTATCTGTAGTTGTAAGGCAAAGTAGCATAAATTACATGATTCTACTTTGGAGATATTTATATTTAAATTTTTAAACATTCATTTGTTATTGTTACAAAGTGGAATATAGTACAAGTAATGTACAACAACGATTTTGTTGCATTAGAACTATGGGACACAAACATTTTTTTCAACTTTTTCACATAATACATCCATTAATCTGAACTGTTTAGATTTATCTTTTATTTGTCTTATGTGCACGAAGTAGATTTTAGAGTTTTGTTGTATTGCATTGTTATTTCGATAAGAAAACATTGATTTTTTCTCTGAAGAACACGAGTACTGCCCTTCCTCAGTGAAGATGTAAACAGAAATTTCTAAAAAAAAAAATACGATTTATTTTGTTCTGCCTTACAATCACAGATCCATTGAAAAGAACGATTAAAACATGCAAAGTAAACAAAAACTATAGATGAACCGGATGATCTTGAAAAATTGATTCATTCTGTGTTTAATTTATGTGCGGACATGCATTTTCACTGATGTATTTGATCTTCGAAATTGCAGAGATACAACAGCAGTGTGCATTGCACACACAGCATGACTCATAATCGGAAGAAAATAAGTAACCAAAAAACTGAATCAACAGAAAGAAAGCAATATTTCGAACGTTTTGTATGGCACAAAACTAGGCGGAGGAAACTGAAATAAATAAGGAGAAAACGATGCAAATACAGTTTATTAATACAGCCATGTTTTAAGGGACAGAAGCAGGGAATGCTCTCCAAAACAAACAGAGCGAGGTTAAAAATGCATTAACACTTGCATAAGTTAATGAATGGGTTTATGGTGTACCGCTTATGTCCGTCACGCTTCGAAAGTGCACTTCGATTCTTTAATAGAGGTTCGTGTATTGAATAATTAAAAATAATGGGAGAAGACTCATAATTGCAAATGACCTGAATCAGAACGAAGAATGCATATTCGACTAAGCTCACATCACGTATTGTCAGTGTCTCATAATGTGGTATGTACTCGGAAGGAATGCGAAAGGAATTCGCAAAGAAGCCGTCTGATTGGTCAAGCGTCACAGTTGAGTCGCACTCGTTCTCGCTATTGGCTCAGGAGATTACCACTACTACTTCAATTGTATCGCATCGCGTAGCTTATGAGACACCCGCCAGTACATTTTATCACATGACGCAGTGCTGACGACTGAGATGTGCGTGTAGTCTGTTATGGTTTTCCCGGTATCATTTTATTACATGATTCATTATTATTTGAATCTTTCACACAAAATTCTTGTGCATCGCGATGCACGAGTACAATAAACGAGTAATATTCTAGTGCACGCACTTGTGTTCATAGTGTTTTCGTTAATTGTAACATAACCTCATAACCATGGATTTACAGTACATTGTAAATAGAAAAGTGACATCGAAACCTTTTATAAACCAAGAAAGGTATGTTGCATTATTAACTTATTTTTAATAGTTACTAACGATAATGTCTTTTTACGTATTCCTCCAATTATTATTAATACAGTATTTATAATGCATGATATTGACAAATAATTTCAATTTCGTCAATTTTACAGTGTCCACTTTTTCAGTACACGTCCGTATAAAGGGGCAGCTTGGGTCTATATCCTAATTTTTTTTCAAATTTTTTAATATTCCCCTGCATTTGTTTAAAACGATTGCAAAATAAATCGTGAGAAACACATTTTTTTCAACTGACATCATTATCATTAGATACTGAAATGTTTTCACTGTAAGCTCCTAGAAATTCATTTTCATTGGTTTGTTAGTTCAGCTGTTTAATGAAAAAAGGTTGACACATTTTATACAAGTCTGTAACATCAACAATTTTTAAAATTTCAACATATTCGAATTTGAACAAAATCTGAAATACTACACGACCCTTATACGTAAACATTTTCTGAGCGATGTTTCTAAAATTTTATCATTGTTTCATAGTACTCTAATTTTTAGCCTGTATGAAGGACAATCCTTATGCTCGTTATCTAGTCGAAATATAGCAGCGTTTACTACAACCACCGAATTAGACGATAATAGCGGAAAAACATGGGGATCACATGTTTATGTTTGCGATTTAAATATGCCTTGGCATACTCACAAGTATGATACATTTTTCTATTACCTATTCAATTGTTTTAAAAACAAGCATTTATATTAATTAAAACTGTTCTGCATATTTAGGCTATTATCAAACAAAAACACTATTACTGCATTAGAATGGGATTTATCAGGTGATAAACTAGTTGTTGCCGATGCCACTGGGAATGTACAACTGTGGATGTTTAAGGATCATGTCCTCAACGATTGGGTATTAATCGGTTCCACGTGTTTTGTTGGAGAACATATATTAGGTGCAGCTTGGTTTCATAATGGGAAAAAGGTATTACAAGTTAATATACAAGCAACCTCACTAGTGTTAATCTAGCATATGGAATTTATAGAAAATTATAATTTCAGACAGGACTCGTCACTGAGAAAAAAGATAGTATTCACTATAGTGAGAAATTTAATCATTTACCCTTTGCTCCTTCTGTAAGACAATTTGGTGGTAGAGCAGCAGAAGGAGTATTAGTCGTATCGACAACAGGCATGGTCGGTGCACTGATGATTACAAAAGATTTTCAAAATCCTATCTGTTTCTCAACAGAAAGCTTAGGCAGTATGAGGCATAGGATAACTGCAGTTGACCTGTGTTATGGTAAAAGTATGTATACGCAAATATATTTTTAAAATATAATCATTTCCATAACAATTGGCAAACTAAAATAAAATCTGATAAATTTCCAGATGGCCATATTTTGGTAGCTGTAAGCAGTGGGAATATCTGTTTGCCAATTAGATGTTACAGAGTATTAGTTCGCAAAAATGATGACAAGTGCTCTATTACTTCGCAAGCATTGCCAAGTTTTTTTTTGCAAGACGGAGCACCCAAAGACAATACATGTAACCTTGAACTCTTCATATAATAATGTTCATGTTTGTACAACTAAAGCTTACAAAATTCTTTCCTTAGATACAAGCGTGACCCACTTGAAGTTTGTAGTTCGGGAAGATGCAGACTCCTTAGTTGTTGCTGTTAACAGTGATAGCGGAGGTATTGTAGAAGTATGGGAGTTGCGAGAAAAATCGCAACCAGTTCATAAGTTATTTCAGCCCAAAACATTAGAACCATTTAAAACTGTAGTGGTATGTATTTAAAACACACAAATATGAGGTTTATTTATGATCGTGTATTTTTCTATGTATACGTTATTATAGGTATGGCAACATCAATCACAATATCGTTGCCAATCTCCAATAACAGCAATAGCGACTACGAAATTATCAATAGTTACCACGTTGCCACCTCCGAGTTACGTTGTAGTAGCTTTGGCGGATTCATCGGTGCATTGCTTGAGCCGTGATTGTCTGAAAGAAATTTCTCTGTCGTCTTTGAACATGGCTTGGCGGCCCGATGAACCAAATAATAAATATTTTAAAAATACTATCTCTATAGCGAGCATAGATTTATCATGGCTGGGTTGCGTTCTCTTGGCTTGTGATACACGAGGAAATTTATATTTATACAAACTCCTACCTGATGGAGGTAAGTATAAAAAATAAAATTTTCTAGAACATGGAATTGAAATTGAAATAATTGTTGATCATCTTCAACTTTACAGGGCCATCGATAACATTAACATACGCTTGTACACTCTTAGAATACTGTCTTGTAACTGGACTAGACTGGTTAGACATATTATTGTGTTTAAGATCGTCGATGATCGAACCGTTATGCGAAAGGTTGGATGTTTCTTTCAATAGACAGTTACAGCCTATACAGCAGTATCATTACATACAATTCCTTTGTATCAAGACGTCGTTATATAGGTATCGTATCATTTCGAAATTGCTTAGACATAATTTTAGTGGATTAAGATTATAGAAAATGTACTTTCAGGATGTTAGTATCTGGGCAAAGCAAAGCAGCAGACTTATCGTCATTGCTTATGATTCATTCGGTAGCAACAGCTTTTAAATCGTTGCTACGACCGTCTGATTTGATTCCTCATGATAAGGGACCAGCGGAGAGTTTAGCAGCAGTCATTAACGATGCAATCACGGATGTAGATAAGGTATGAACGAAGCCTATCTTTTTCAACAGTGGTAACGTCAATATATATATTTTATTATAACTATGTAATTGACAGGTACTCTTGCACCTTGATCCCAAGGAATTTACTGTAGAGCCTAGTACGCTTCAATCGTTGCAACAATTAATTCAATGGGTAGCAGATCTGGCTTTGAATCTCTTAGCTCGCCTTCCAGAGCAACGGTTACAAATGAAATCCGGTGGTGTTAGTATTATACCAATTATGAAATAATATCACTAACTTCGAACTGCTCTGTTTTATAATAATTTAAATATATTTTACATCATAGTACGAGCTTCTGAAGGATCATAAAGCGTTAAATACATTGAGGGAGCTTCTAGTGATTATACGTATATGGGGTTTATTGCGTCCTTCGTGTCTGCCTGTATTTCTACGCAGCGCCGATAATCTCGACGTGTTGGCATTGTTGTTCCGTTTATTGTCAAAATTGGTGCAACCGAACGGAGATACTCAATCCCAACAAGTAGATGATGGACTAATAGGTAAGTGCTTCACCATAATTTCTAAAGAATATTCATGTGATTGCGTCAAAAGCGAGATTAATCATTCGTAACGCTCATGAACAGTTGCACGGTCTTTATCAGAATGCGATGGCTAATAGGAAGTAAGATAAAATACCACTTCCTTGTGTGTCGAGGGAAAATCCTGATTCTTTCATTCAGTATTATTAGACATAGGCTCGGGTGTCTACATTAAATGTTGCTTCGTTTTCTTTATTTAAAAAGAAAAGCGTTTTGTTTAATAATCGTTCAAAATGAGTAAAGCTCTTTCTGTGAAACACAAGAACTCGTTGGTTTTAACAGAGCAGAAGTTACTTCAAGAGAAAAGTGGGAAAAGACGTTTTTGTCAATGTGCAGAACCGTATAGACTAACTGTATTTTGCATAATAATGCTATGCGTGTTTGTGCTTTATTGGTTTATACTGGGTCCACTCTTAATCCATGCAATTCACAATGACAACAAAAAGGACAAGTACTCGAAACTTTTATTCATTGCGTATTGGATCGCAGCATTTTTCATTTGGGTCTTTATTACACTGTGCATAACTATAGTGTGGAAATGCGTTGAAGCTAAGCAAGATGAGAAATTTGAATTGCCAACATATGGCACAAGCAATGCAATGACATTGGGGCCAATGACCAATGAAAAAGGCGGTCCTACGTATAATGTAAAGTTTGTAGAAACAAACGAGGACAAAACTACAGGTGCAACGATTTCTGATAAGGAAAAAATGAAAAATGCACCCGATGAGACAGATAAAAACAATTCTCTTGAAATGCGACGGAATAGGAGTGGGAAGCACAAAGATCTTCCACCTCTTGTGATACATCGTCGTAATTCGGGAAATAATATTGAAAACGCCGGCGAAGTAAATCTGAAAAGTGATTCTGATGAAAATGGAGAAGACAGTGATGCATTGAAATCGGGAAACATCATGCCTAAAATTCAGAGACAATCGATGCAAGACTATTTGAAATTGGTGACGGTTACACCGGACGACGGCACGGATACTCCAAAATCTCCAAAAGGACCACTGTCGCCGAGAGAATTATTTTTTATTGATCTCATCAAGGCAGCCGAGCAAGCTGATCAAAATAAAGAAAACGGCAGTGCTAAAGTACCGGATGAAAAACATTTTTTCCCAAATGATTTTTCACCTAACGAAAAGGGCGTTGTCGCTGATGCACCAAATGAGAAACAATCGACGAAAAATCCGTCACCGAACAGCGATCCCGAACCAACTTATTTTATCGCAAATGTAGAAAGTCCAAAGAGCGAGAAAACGGAAGTATACATAGATGTTAATCCAGAAAATACAAAAGAAATCGTTGCACCTCATTCGATCAATTTAATAATCAAAGACTCGGTGATCGCGATAGAAGAAGAGACAAAAGATAATGAAAGTGAAAAGCCTAAAGAAAAAGTTGTTATATTTGAAGTATAATTAGAGACTCGTTCCCGATAAAATATTTAAAATTATTGTTCCATAGTTCACCCATAATTTAATCATTACATTAGACAGATAAATTATTTTAACTTAGATGTATCGCAATAGATGAAGATAAAGACCGAAGTTCTGCGTGTATAAAGTAATAAGTTAATTAAGTAAGTGCTACGACAATCGCTTTCTTCCAGATGACTGTTGTCTGCTACCGAATCAGATCATGATACCCCAGTTACATCAGGGTAATAGCATAACAGCTATAGCTACCCCTATTCTGTTTTATCAAAATTTTCCCTTACAGGTAAAGAATTCATAAGCATTATTACATTGATTTATGAATGCCATTTTGATTGTGGTGATAATTCAATTTTATTGCAGTTGGAGTATGGTGTGGAATCTGAACAGTTATTATTTGTACCTGAGCTTAATTCAGTCGAAGGCTGTATGCATAGTGGACAAATTGTAGATGGTATTAGACATTTATATCTTGGGAAGCAACCACTTCTTGTTAAACAATGTACAAGGTATTAAATGTGACATATTAGAAAAAAAATGAAAGAAATATTCAAAACGTTTTTTCCACTTTGATTATTTGTAAAATAAAATTTCAGATGTGGTGGCAAAGCTCAAGTTCAAAATATGACGAGAACAGCTGCAATTAGAGCGTGGGATCAAAGATGGGCCAGAGCTTGTCGTTGCGGTGGCATTTGGCGAATTCATAAAACCTGTCCTTAAATACTAAACTGGTAGTAGTGCTTTCATAAATTTTGTATACAATGATTTATACTTACAATTTTGTACATTATGTAGTTAATAATCTTAAGTAATAATATTAAGCATTTTTATTTAAAATGAAAACCGTATTCTTATTCCGCGATCCTTGTAGAATGAGAATAAGTAAACAGCTTAACACTTAAGATGTATAAATTTTATTGAATTCGTTTCTCTATTACAGGTACAATAAATTTTTCATTATTTCTTAACATTGCATGTATTAAAATTTCTCAATGAGCAAATCCATATGTTGATATTAGAGTTTCTAATCAATAAACAATTCTAGTAGGTCAAATAAAGTAAAAATGACGTTTTTATAGGCTAGTATTGCTTGTATTGTATCTAATTATCCAGGATCGCTTGCAATAAAGAATAACGCGTAAGTCTCGTTAATTACTCATTGTTTTTCGAAATTTTCACAAATTTAGAAATGACATATATGTATAATAAATATCATATGTTCTTTATTAATGCAGATCCTAAATGCACAATATATAATATTCACAGTCTGTAAACGAAACATAATGGACAAATTTTTATTTTAGTATTACTTTTGCAAAATATAATGGCTGTAGAAAGTATATTTAAAATAATAATTTCTTTTACAATTCATTGTGTAGGAAGTACTGGCTGTTAATGACTCTCTCCTTTTTTACCAATTACTCTCTTAAAGTCGCCCATGTTCGTAGTAGAGATTGGCGAACCTATAATAGCCAAATGATCGATCCTTGTTGTTTCACTACCACTTTGATTATCTTTTACAAAGATCTGGAGATTCTGTACGTTCTGGAACTTGACAAAACGCAAACCGACTGGAGTGCCGTCTTCGAGAACGTTCGGTGTTAAGCTGCACATTGTAATAATATACATACCAAGTTATTAAAATGAATTGTCATCTCATGAAAACTAATAGGATACATTAGGAGATCTTACGTCAAATCCTGGATGCTTGTATTGCACTCTGCTACGTCAAAATCAATTGTTCTAGGCTGGTTAATAAATAATTTAATATTTTTTGGTCCCTTATCCTTAGGAGCTTTGATCTTCAAAGAATGAATTTTAACTGCTTGTGAAAATGCAATAGACAATATCAATTGCTCGTCGCAGTCGCTCTCAAGGTATCCATCTTCCGAAGTCAAACATTGTACAAAATTATGATCATCAGACTCATTTAAACACTCGCATTCTTTCTTGGTAATAAATGTAGCTAGGTCCATCTGAAAAAGTATATTACATGTCATAGTTTCTATTAAATTTAGAATAAAAAGTTGGGTAAAACTATGCAGGACAAAATTTACATAGATACAAATTTTAATTTAACACGTTCGAGATGGTCTTTCTGTTAGGTTGGCGTCAGGCCCTGAGGACTGACACACTTCATTATTTTCCGTTTAGCTGGCGTCTGACTTTATGGATCGACTATATCGAATCTGATAAATAAGATATATATGACATGAAAAGTACACTTACGAAACTGTAATTTATATAACATAAAGAGTACACTTACAAAACTGTAATTTATATACCATAGACCTTTACTCTTTCATGATTCTGCCTAAACTAATTGCCTCTTATTGTTAGCCAACATTTCTCGATTTCCATCCACTTATCGAATGATAGGGAATCTCCATAATCTAAACATAAAGTGAAATAGAATCTCTAACTCGTTGAGTGCACGTCATTTTCTGTTTATACTCTATCATGAAAATCTGCTCAGTCTCGAACGTGTTAAAATAAAATAAATACAAACTCTTACATTTTGGCATGTGGATACATTATAATTAAGAATGTGGTGAAACATGTATGTGTAAAAGTAAAGACTATAATGTTACAAATACATGTACTTAACGGAATATATTTGATAACTTGAGTATATGAATATCTTTCGGAAGAGAGTTATTATAACTTTTTTTATTGCTGCTTATCCCAGTAATACAAAATTGCAATGAATAATATTCCAAATATATAAAAATAGGCATTATCACTAGTTCGTACATGTCCAGACACTGGACTTTCAGTTTCTTCTGCCTCTCCACCGCCATAAAATTGTTGAATTTTCGATTCTAATTCAACTGCGTCGGCTCCTTGACACAAGCCTAATTTCGTTTGGTTACGATAGAATATGAACGTAGGCATCGCACTGACACCTTGTACGACAGCAACTTCGGTGCAATTATCTACATCTACTTTAAGAAATACTGCGTTTGGATATTTAACTGATAATTGTTCAAATACTGGTGCAATTCTCTGGCAAGGACCACACCTGTAGATTAGAAAAATATCAATGTATAAAACTTGTATAAAACAGATTCATGTTAATAAAAGACATTTAGGTAGAATATATTGATCAGTTCATAAAGATGTATACATTTAATCAAAGAAATTGAATGTGATATTGAAATGGGTAAACTACATGTCTTTACAACAATATTATTTACAATTCTACAAATCGATGAAGTAACGAGTTGAATTTATACATTTAGAAACAGACACATACAAGAACTATATATATATAGGAATCATTTTCATCTTCGAATCGAATATAACCTCAAAAAGAAAACTTACCATGTTGCTGTGAAATCAACTACAACCAATTTCGTACCCGCACGCATCATTTCGCCATAAAATTGGCCATCGTTGTTGATCACGCGTACTGCACCCATTGTTTATTATGGTGTATCTAGTATAATATTAATGAATGAACTACAGTATCGAAATATTGAATGACTGGCACTTTGACCGCATCAACTAACCGGACTGACCCGGTAAGATTCGAACAGATTCGAATGCATACACTGCGCACAAACTTCGACAATCAAAAACAAAATATATAGTTACCTAGCCAGTGATGCCATACCACAGACACCTAAGAAAATAATTGCTATGCAGATACTGGCAGATACCACTAGCACCGGATGTAGATGGCGGTAGCATTAGGCTAATTACACAGTGGTTCAACCACTGTAGTTGTTCTCACATTCAATGACACATGCACATAGCGTTTTTAAATCTTTTGGAACTGAAGTATTTTGGTCTGTGTCAATCTGCTTCTGCGTAAATAATAAGATTCTTTGACATGTGTAACAGTGTATATAATTATGGCATATTTTCGTAACAACCAAATGAAAAGCTTTTGTCTCTGAAACCCGATAATCGTTCTGAAGTGCAACAAAATGTGGTATTTGACAAACTCAACAGGTAAATATTTGTTGTGATTCAAGCAACAATTGAGATAAGAGAATAATACCGAATGTTTATTTATTTATATTCAGGAAACCGGTTGTATTTGAAGCCAAATAAACAAGTGACATTTGGCAGAAAGAAGAGTGACATTCTTCTGCAGAACGATGAGTCTATCAGTAGATTACATGCTTCTATATACATCAAAACCAAAGAAGAAGTAAAGGTATCTGAAAAAGTTCATATTGGTGTTTTAAATGTTTACTGAAATGCTTTTTACCACTTCAGGCTGATGAACCAATATCTATGTGTGAACTGAAAGACGCTAACTCCAAATATGGTACATACATTATTTTGAGCGAAGAAGAAAAAATAGAAGTTACTAATGCAGGGACTGTATTGAAGGATGGAGATAAAATACGCTTCGGTTTACAGCAACATGTCTTTAAGTAAAATTTCAAATTTTGATTATTATTGGTAGACTACGGAACTTTATGCAAAATAAAAATCGTTTGCATCAACTGCAACAAACAAGAGCCAAGTAATAATTTCTTTCATTCTTCAATGATGTTCATAAGCATAACTAATAAATTGATGTTCTTAAATTTTTTAGATCTGTTCACTGTTCTAACTTGCAACTACCCATTTTTGGCATTAATGCATAAAATCTGCAGTCTAATTATTAGTTGTAAAAGTAACACGAATTCACGGTATTTCTCATTAATTAAATTTATATTTTAGCGTAGTATACGTACCTTTAATAACCGTTGTGTCCACCTTCCAAAGTACCGAGAAAGAGAAACTACAAGCTATATTGGATGAAATTGATGGAATGATGACTAACAATTGGACAAGTGCTTGTACTCATCTAACAGTGACGAAAGCTGCCTTAACTGAAAAGGTTTTTGCTCAAAGATGTTTGTATACTTGTCTTCTGTCTTATCGTCTTCCGATAGTTAACAACTTCCTCTGGCTCAGGTTACATGGGCTATGGCTTCTGCAGTGCCGATAGTAAATCTGAATTTCTGGGAGGCCATAAAACAAGCTATTGATAATGGTAACGAGCTCCCAAACCCGGCGAAGTTTGTTCCACCGATTTCCGAGTCGTTAATCAACAGAGGGTGCGTCTCCCTCTGTGTAAACGAGGAAAGGAAGACACTGTTTCGAAACTTCATATTTGTGCACTTCAGCGTACGTCAGTACAAAATGTATGGAAGAATGATTAGCATGGCAGGTAAAAAGCAAATGATTGAATATTAATAATTTTGTTTTTTGTAATTTCTTATAATGTGTACATACACGTATATGTTGAAGGTGGTAAGCCAATGTTATATTCGAGAAGACCTCTGACCACTAAGGAGGTCTGTGCACCTAATGTTATTGTGCTACAATACTCTGACAGTGACACAACGCAATCGACACAGGGCACAGTGCCCGAATATGAAACAATATGTAAGCAATCTTTACATAATTCCATAGTTTCATATCTGTAGAGTGAACTATCTAAAACCAGGCCACCTGAATAACTATGCTGGTATTCGAGATAAAAAGAGGATGTAGGGTGTTTTCTTGCAAATAATAAATATTATATTGATTGGAACGAAAGTTCGTAGCATTTATAAATTAAAATTAAAAGCTTAAATTCAGATATTTATTCAATAACATATTTTCCATTCTGTTCTATTACTTTTTGCCATTTTCGAGGTACTTCTCGTGTTATTGAATAAACATATGAATAAATACCTTAATTTTATCTTCGATTCTTAATTTCAAAACGCTACGAACTTTCTCTCAATCCAATAGAAAAATGAAAGAGGAACACCCTGTATGTCAGAACATAGTTTACTTTAGGGTTACTTTGATGGCCTGTTTTAGGTGATTTCTGTGTAACTTTGTGTCTGTGATTAATGGTTTACAGACAATGCATTGCGGGAGAGTAAACGTAAAATGATATCGGAGACTGATATTCCACTTGCAATTCTACATTGTTCTATTGAAAAGTACTGCAATCCGAAATATAGATTTGAGGAACTATTAAAACGACCACAGTCGAAACCTGACTCTTCCGAAGTTCTAGTTCTTGATACGCAGGACTTAACAAACGATGTGAGAGTACTACCGAAAATAATTTCTAACGTTCCGATACAAACGGGCTCTAATGTAAAGAATTCGTCACAGAACGTTCTTATTCCCGAATCATGCAGTTTGACCGCATCGGGTAGCGTTGCATCTCAATCAAAAGATAGAATGATGATTAGTACATCAAAAACGAGTCAGGATAGAAAGAATACTGTTAATGCAATAAAATATATTCCAGAAACGAAAGATTCATATGATACACAAGATTTATTAATAACTAGTACGCCAAAAAGAAGTCAGGATAGAAAGACCACAGTTAATAGTGAGATTTCAATTGAAAGCAGACCTTCGCAAAAGATTGAAGGAGTACTAAAAGCTGCGAAATATATTCCAGGAACAAAAGATTCATATGATACACAAGATTTACTAATAACTAGTACGCCAAAAAGAAGTCAGGATAGAAAGACTACAGTTAATAGTGAGATTTCAATTGAAAGCAGATCTGCGCAAAAGATTGAAGAAGTACTAAAAGCTGCGAAATATATTCCAGAAACAAAAGATTCATATGATACACAAAATTTATTAAGAACTGGTACGCTAAAAGCGAGTCAGGATAGAAAGAATGCTGTTAATACTGAGGTTTCAGTTGAAAGGGGACCTGCGCCAAAGATTAAAGAAGTATCAGAAGCTGTGAAATATATTCCAGAAACAAAAGATTTATATGATACACAAAGTATACCAAGAACTGGTACAATAAACGAGAGTCAGGGTGCAAATAGTACGCCTATACTCTGTCGGTCTGTGCAAAGGATTAAAAAAACGAATGATTCTACCCAAACACAAGATACACTAGGAGCTGGTACGTCTAAAGAGAGTCAGAATGCAAGGGATGCTATTACTAGTGATATTTCAATTGAACGAATATCTATACAAAGAATAAAAGAAGTATGTTCACGAAAGACTGTGAAATATATTTCAGAATCGAGTGATTCGTCTCAATCAGAAGAAACGCGAAGAGTCAAAACACTAAACACGAACCAGATTATAAAGAGTACTTCTGAGAATGATGTTTTAATTGATAAGAAATCCACGCAGAAGGTAACAGAAGTTAATTCACAGAGAAGTCTGAAACGTGCTCTAGAAACGAATGATTCATCAGATGATATAGAAAAAGGTACACAACATTCTCTACAGAGATCACAGTGTGGGACAAACAAAAATAGAACCTTGCAAGAGATTAGTCGCATGAAAGAGTCAATGATAGCGAATAAAGGAACTCCCGCAAACGACGTAATTGAGCTGTTAGATGATGAAGATGATGATGAAGAAGAAGAAAATAAATTAGAAGAGATGCTGTTGAGTATAGGGAGAAGCAATATACACCCCAATAGTATTCTCAGTCCAGAGAAATTGTCCAAATTAGTTCACGATCATAGTGTTAGAGTTCAAAGTCCAGGAGTAAATAGTCATTGCACACCTTCATCTGCAGCAGATAATAATCATTCGACAAAAACGGTGTCACAGATAGAGAACGAGTCTGTTACAAAATCGAAAAAGAGAAACATATCTTTTGATGAGTTTGATGAGAGCGATGAAGATGTTCTGACGCTCACTAGGAAAAAACCTTGCTCTGGCAATTTAGTCACGGCAGTTCCTGTGACGTCGTCGAATAATGTAAAGCCAGCACAAGCTGTAAGATTAGTAATTCAAATCTTTAAAAGAAAATGTAAATGCAAGTGAACAATGTTTATTTCAATGTTTTAGGAAAACCACAATAATCTGTTAAGGAATAATACCCCGTCGCTTCGTGCTAGTGTTAATTTCAAGAAATTTAAGAAGGTATTACGTGACAGATTGAATAGCCTTAGCACCCGGTCTACTTTACCAAGTTTTAATAATTTTTTTAACAGGTTTATACTAAAATACCCCAGCAAAGGATAACTCTGAACGATATGTACATATGGAACATGTTCAATGTACAAAATCTCTAACAGAGCGTTTGTACAATAATGGTTCAAAGTATTTGAACTTCTTTGATTCTTGTATAATATAAATTATTTTATAAGTGAACCGTGACTATCTAATAGCTATATTTATATGACATACGAAATTATATCTGAAAGATGAATTCATGTCTATAATTTTCATTTTTTGCAATTTTCTATTATTAAATTTGTATTATTAATAGAAAGCGTATGTCATACTTATTATTATATTATATATTTAGATATTCTATTACTAGTTTAAGCGAAAATGTGTAAAGTAAGATAAATAAATGATAATATTTTAAATACAATAGATACAGCAGGCCTTTGAAACTTCGAATTTAGTAATTTGTAAGGCACAACATGACTTTGCAAATGGAATGTTAACATGAACAATGTTTCTTTTCGTTGTCTGCAGAAACTTACTTTAGAACGTTTGTAAATTGATAATTATAATAAAAAGAATACCTTCTATGAAATATTGATCTAGAATCTAGACAAAGATCATTCACGCGCAAATATTGTGAAATTATTACTATCATTCATTAAGTGGGCGCACGAGGTGGAACGCATTTCGCGTGAACAATGTAATTAAGTAAAGATCGCTGTTATTAATTACGAGCACGATCGGCCACGATATCGACGTGTCAGCCTTATTAGCGACAACACACTGCGCTAGATCGGTGCGGTGTATTTTTTTTCTAGTATCACAAACCAATCGATAATTCCTCATAAAGTTTCAATCAAACCTATCTGTCGCGCGATAAAAGCCTCTTTCAACTGGTAATCTTTGCTAGATCTATGTTAGCAGCGATTTCATAAGAGCGTTGCCACTTTCGTGAAATTTCCAATCGCTACTTATCATCGATGAGCATGATGATGAACTGGCGATCGTCTCAGTCGGGAATTTTGGGGGGGGGATTTAGAAAAACGTAAATAAAATGCGCACAATAATGGATGTAGATACGAGTCGATATATAAGAAATTGAGGAGACAATGAGTCGGACTAGTTCTGAGTGATCATCGCCGTCATCATGCGTATTCTGCTGATCGCAGCCTGTGTTGCGGCTGTCTTTGCCGCTAATGAGGAGGTTTTGCCACCCTTAGAGGGGTACGTCTGATTTTGTAGCCATTCTCACTAATTATCCAAATTCCATTTTTCCAACTTGGCTTTAGGTAGGAGAAAGAAATTGTCGTTTTAAAAATAATATTGTTGTGAATAATAAGCAAATATTTTATTGGTACGAAACATTAATTTTACTATTTTTTAATTTTATTGTCGTAACTTTTATATATTTATGAAAATATTCACGGTCACAATGTATGTATATATGTATTTTAAAAGTTTAAAAGATTAGCCATTATGTTATAATATTAAATAACGGTCGGAAACCAATTTAATAAATATTCCATATTGAACAAAATTACTGATCGTTGGTCGGTTTATTGTATTCCAGTAATTATAAAATTTGGCTATGTAAATAACAGTTAGACATGTTTAATTTGGAAAACAAGTTTCTCTCTCCTACGAGCAACAGCCACGATCTACCTATCGATCAGCAGTGGCACTAGATGAAAATTTAATCTACCGAAATTGACAGGATGCAAAGCCTCTCCATTTCCGTGAGCACGCCGGAGCAGCTTATGTTATTGAAAAATTTCGTGGATGTTTCTGGTTTCGATTTTCTCCGAATGACCGAGAGCGTTGTCGATGTGTTGGTGACTGCTGACAAAGTAGACAGTTTTAAAAGTCTTCTGGACGAAAACGGCATGACCTACACGATCCTGGTCCATAATGTTCGAGAAGCAGTCACTGAGGAATACATCAATCAACAAATTGAGCGCAGACTGCAGTCGCTTCTTCCGCGAGCAGCTCCTGCTGGAAAATTGTCTTTCACTTACTACCCTAATAACAACGAAGTACGTAACAACTTACTTGCGTAACGGGGTGGCTTAATTTCTCTCGAGAATAGAACTTCCAATTTATTTCTCATTTATACATCGCTTACAAAAATGATGTTCCTTTAAACTAACGAGATGTACATGTTCGAAACTATTAGGAAATTTAATATAAATGTAGAATATTTAACAATTTAATATTTGCTATTCTATTTGACTATTTTTATTATTATGGTTCATGCTCGTTAAATAATTTTTGTTCCTTAAAATGGAGCTTAAATGGAAATTTAATATTTGTTACATCGTCTATTAATTTTTTCATTTTACATGGAATGTATATGCTTTGTTGGGGGATGCTATTGTGCTCGGAGGAGCGATTGAACTTTCTAGTTAATATAAAAATGATATTGCAGAAAATAACATGGGATGTTTTTACTATATTATAGTTGGTTCATGTGCTCGTTAAATAATTTTTGTTCCGTAAAATAGAGCAGTTTGAGAAGAATATTACATGGACATTAACATGGACATTTAATATTTGTTACATTGTCTATTTTTTAATTTTACATGGAGTGTATGCTTTGTTGGGGGATGCTATTGTGCTCGGAGAAGCGATTGAACTTTCTAGTTAATATAAAAATGATAGTGCAGAAAATAACGTCGGATGTTCGTTAGGTGGATCAGTATTTGAACTACATAGTACAAAGCCACCGTGACGTGGCTTCGTTAATCAACATAGGAGTATCCTATGAGGGACGGCAAATGAAAGTTCTAAGGCTGTCAACTGGTGGTAATAATAAGCGTGCCATTTTTATCGACGCTGGTATTCATGCTAGAGAATGGATCGCTCCAGTGACGTCGCTCTACATAGTAGATCAGTTGGTGGCGAATAAAAATCTTCTGAAAGATGTCGATTGGTACATTCTTCCGGTACTGAACCCTGACGGCTATGCGTTCACGCATAGTTCTACCGCGGTAATTATATTTTATTTATCTCAATTCACCATTGCCATAGAAACCCTTTAATCACCACCAAAATATTTCCTTTCATATTGCTACATAGAGAAATTAATCAGATTATTCAATTTCAATATTAAAATATTTTTAGGTAAATATTTTATTTATTTCAATTCACCGTTGCCATAGAAACCCTTCAATCACCATTAAAATATTTTCTTTCATGTTGCTACATAGATAAATTAACCAGATTAATAAATTTCAATATTAAAATATTTTTAGGTCCTATATAAAATAAATGACTCATAGAATTTAATTTCAATCTTAACTGAATCTCAGTTTCTTATTATTTAAATTATTTATTTTCTAATGTTCGTTTCAATAAAGGTTAATATTAGGAAAATATATATAGGTTCATGTAAATATGGCAAATATTAATGGTAATTTAAGCGAATTTCAATGTATAAAATTTCTTTCATTGTCTTACTGTTTGATACACAATTTAGTGGGTTTATTTCATCGTTCTTTTTCATTTCCTCGGGTACATTATGTTCGTTTAACTAAATTGCAACAATAATTGTATTGCAGAACCGTCTCTGGAGAAAGACAAGGTCTACGAACAGCGGAT